>CAUYTI010132317.1:0-31317 GCA_963575145.1 Galago senegalensis | reverse complement strand
ACCAAAAAATAGCCGGGCGTTGTGGTGGGCGCCTGTGGTCCCAGCTACTTGGGAGGCGGAGGCAGGAGACTCGCTTGAGCCCAGGAGTTGGAGGTTGCTGTGAGCTGTAATGTCACGGCACTCTACCCAGGGGGACGGCTTGAGGCTCTGTCTCAAACAAAACAAAACAAAACAAAACAAAGTCCTCATAAAATCAGTATATGGGCTACAGGTTGGATGTTTTAGTTCATTGAAATTGAGAATTATTTGGTATATGTTTGTGTTTTTCATTAATATTGGATATTATTAAATTATAATGTATATTATATTTTATTATATTATGTTACAATATAATGAATGATAGATATTTATAATAGATGTTTAAGAAGTGAATATATAACTAATATATAGGAATATATTCATTATATTGTAATATAATACAATCCTTATATTTCATTTCTTAAATATCTAGTTTTAGGAAATTAGAATAGTTCAATTAAATGTTAGAAGTGAAAAAGTAACATGTTCTTTTTTTGTGTGTGCCAGACAAAGTCTCACTATGTCACTCTCGGTAGAGTGGGTGGTATCACAGCTCATAGCAACCTCCAACTCTTGTGCTTAAGCGATTCTCCTGCCTTAAGTCTCCCAAGTAGCTGGGACTCCAGGCGCCCACAACACCTGGCTATTTTTTGGTGGCAGTTGTCATTGTTGTTTAGCAGGCCCGGGCCAGGCTTGAACCACCAGCTTTGGTGTATGTGGCCAGCACCCTACTCACTGAACTATAGGTGCTGAGCTCTTTTTTTTTTTTTTTTTTTTTGAGACAGAGTCTCACTATGTTGCCCTCAGTAGAGTGCTATGTTGTCACACCTCACAGCAACCTCAGACTTTTGGGCTTAAGTGATTCTCTTGCCTCAGCCTCCCAAGTAGCTGGGACTTACAGGTGTCCACCATAATGCCTGGGTATTTTTTTAAAATTTCTTTTATTTTTATTAAATCATAAAGAGGTAGATCATGTATATATTAATGCATTTGTGGAGTACAATGTGCTGATTTCATATATAATTTTGTTGCAGTTGTCATTGTTGTTTAGCTGGCCCAGGGGTGTTTGAACCCGCCAGCCTGAGTGTATATGGCTGGCACCTAACTGCTGAGCTACAGGCGCTGCTCACATATTCTTATATGTTCATTAAATTTGTTTTATGACTAGTTACCATGAGTCTTTTGCATATTAAGTACTGGGGATAGCAAAAATCAGTCAACTTAAATCAATTACAGATAAGACAATAATTTCATGGTAGTATAATGTATCACTTGATTTATAAGAATAATTTTTAAGGTATGAAAGAAAACTATTAGATAAATGTAATATTGTTTAGAAAATATTTTAATATAAAGTGAAACCCCTGGGATTTGGCATTTTGTTTCGCTATGACTTTTTAATTTTTCTTATTTATAGGGAGAATGCAGCTATGAATTGAAAATTAAATCCTATTTACATATGGAAGATGTTAGCTCAACATTAAGTGCTCCCAGGAATGAATATAGTAATTTTGCCAGTGCCACCTTTATTCCTCACAACAAATCTTCATTTACAAGGACTACAAATCAAGGCAGTCTATTGTCAATGGTGGAATCTGATGAAGAATGTTCTGAAATTTTTAAAAAAACTCCTGTAAAACCTACTAAAATTGTTTCTCTGAAGAAAAAAGCTTCTAAAGAAATGAAAGGAGATCAACTTAAAAAACAAAATAATGATGGTGTTATGTATTCTTTAGATATTGACAGAAGTTCTGTTGAAAATCTTTTTCAGGAAGATCTATCAAATGATGGGAGGACATCAGATACAGATGAAGTTGCTTCCGTGTGTACTGTTAATGAAAGTGTTAATCAGCCGTGTGTCTTAACCGAGTGTCAGTTAACAAATAACTCTAGTTCGTTGGCTGGAAATTTTTTAGATTCTGGTTATAACAGTTTCACTGGTGAAAAATCTCTTTCATCTGACTTGCTTCTTCCATTTGAAGAAGACCTTAATATTGCTAGAATAGATGATCAGTTTTATAACTGTCACTCTTTGACAGAAGAGGTACTAGCTAATGTAGAAAGATTTTTATCTCATTCTCCTCCACCACTCAGTGGACTCGCAGATTTGGATGATGAAATTACCAAGGAATTTGCACTGAAGAATTTACTTTTCTTACCCAATGCAGAGCATTTACAAAAGGATGAATCCATTTATTTGATGTCACATGCAGCTGTGAATTCTCAACAGAATTTAGAATTGAATTCATTCAAACTTAGTAGTCCTCCTTCTGAAAAGAGTCGCCTTTATGGTGCAACTAAAGATGAGGATGATGTACCGAGCTTCAGTGACTGTGATGGTAAAGTACATAAAGATACTCAGAAGGGAAATGTGATTAACAATCATGTTCAAACGTGCAGAGCCCCTACGGACAAGTTAGTTGAGGAAAACAACAATAATGTAGATAATAATGATCTCTCAGGAATGTTGCCTGATCAGGATGAGAGTTTACTATTATTTGAAGATGTTGATACAGAATTTAGTCATGTGAGTCAGTCTCCCTTAAACAGCGAAGGCAAATGTTCACGTGTGGCAGACAAAACTGAGTTCAGTGAAGTAGCTCTGGTCTCTCAGTTCTTAATTTCTGACGAACTTTTGTCAGAAAGTAGTTCTGAATCCCAGGATCAAATCACCTGTGATACTGATCTTTGGAAATCTCATGAAGACTTGCGAAGTACACATGAGGAAGAGATGAAGAGTGACGAACCTGTTTATGATTGCTCTGGGAGTTTATTTTCTGTTACCTTTGACTTAGGATTTCATAGTCCAGATTCTGATAATGAAATATCAGAACATGCACCAGATTTAAATAACAATAGGCTTCTAGATGACCTCTCTGGAAGGCCTTCGGATACTAAGGAGATAAGCAGTGCAAATTATTGTTCAAATCAAGCAATAACACACAGAGATCATGGTGAAAATTTTACAAGTGGAACCATTACTGTCCCATCAAGTAAAGACAGGCAGAGTCCACGTTTTGGACATTTTCCTCTGAGTGAAGACAAAAATAAAGAATTTATGTCTCCTGGTTATTCTCAGTTTTCTTTGCCAGTCGCAGAAAAAGTTATGAGTACACCACTTCCTGAATCAAAGACATTGAACCTATTTTCTAAGATGAGAGAGGAAATGCCCAAGACATCAGATTCTAGTAAGGAAGAGGTAAATCTACAGAGTTTCAAAAAAACATTGAATTCAACTTTTGATTATTCAGAATTTTCTCTGGAAAAGGCTAAGAGCAGTGATCAAATCGATCTTCATCAATCCTGTCATCATTCTGCTAAAGGTAAGATTCTATCTTTTAAAACTCAGAGTCCTTCCTAGAATAATTTATTCAAGAAATATTTATATGATTTTTCCAAATGTAATTTCTTAGTATTATATGGTGCCAATGTTTATATAGAATTAGATAACTGATTTATCTTCAGTTGATGTTTACTCAGATTTATTTACATACATTTATAGCATGCGTACCCTTGGGAAGGTACGCGGGATACGGAAATACACGAAAAAGTGTGAGATTTAGTCCTAGGTCTTGATTATAAGACACACTTATGTGAAATGCACATTCAGAAGATGCCAGTAAGTTATGGGAATAAGAACCAAACGAGCAGTAAAAGAGTAGCTGTTTAGGAGGTTCCGAGGATGACAAAATTTTGAGTTAAATTGGGAAGGCATTGTATGTAACAGATTTCCATTTTGACTCCTCAGGAATATTTACTATTTGGGTATGAAAGTAATAAAAAGAGAATTCATGAGTTATAAAATGATGGAAGCAAAGGGAAAGAAGAAATGTATAAGATTGGGGGGGGAAAGAGGATTTATGTAATAAGATATTTGAGAAATGAAAGCTATATTCAGAGGATTGAGACTATCTGAGAAGACACAGAAGAATCTCTAGATTTCTATGATCTAACTTTACAGTTACGGAAAAATCAGAAAATACAGTGATTGGTTTGGTCCCCGTAGCACAGCGAATAGGGCACTGGCCACATACAGTGAGGCTGGTGGGCTCCTCGGGAGGCTGAGGCAAGAGAATTGATGGAGCCCAAGAGTTTAAGGTTGGTGTGAGCTGTGATGCCACGGCACTCTGCTAAGGTTGACATAGTGAGACTCTGCCTCAAAGAGATAAAAAACCCCAGAAAATATAGTGATAGATGTTTAATATTAAAATGACTTAAGTATCCATTACATTTTGCTATATAATATAACTTTAGATTATTATTATATCAGGCCATTTATAAATTTTATTCCTTATAGGTAAAGAGATAAAACATTTTTAGTATAAAATCAGAGTTTCCGCTGTAAATCTTTTCCTTATATTATTCTAATTAGCATGGTATGTATGATTCATGAGTGTTCTATTTAAGATGAAACCATCTTTGAAGCCAATTCTGGAAATATATTTAATTTTTAAGACCTGACTTATTGCATATTTTGGATGTGTCTGACATTCGTGTTTGTACTGAGTGTATGTTGCCCAGGAGCCTTCAAAATTTGCTTTAATACCTCCATATTGAGTCCATGTTAGTGTGTCATATTTGCATTAAAACTTTCCTTCTGATATTATAGTTTACTAATCATGAGCAATATGATCATGAACACATAGATTTTAGGGAATTGTTTATTAGAGAATTATTTCCGTTTTTTTGTTTTTTTTGAGACAGAGTATCACTGTGTGTCCTTGATTGAGTGTTGTGGCAACATAGCTCACAGCAACCTCCAAGTCCAGGCTTAAGTGATTCTTTTGCCTCAGCCTCCCAAGTAGCTGCGATTATAGGCACCCTCCACAACACCCGGCTATTTTTTGGTTGCAGTTGTTGTTGTTTAGCGGGTCCGGGCTAGGTTTGAACCTGCCAGCCTCAGTGTTTGTGGCTGACACTATAACCATTGTGCTATGGGCACCAAGCCATATTTTAGTATTTTTTTATGCCTTCTGATTCAAAGAAAGAATTTAAAGTCCTTTACCATGTTATACATACCAAAATATTTTACTAAAACACCACTAAAGCAGTTAAAAAGAAATTTTCCTGGAATGTGTTGGTTCCTATAGCTCTGTTTTGCATTTCACTCTGTCTTCCTTAGAAAGTGATAAAGAAAATTTCTTGTTTTAAATAGTGCACATCTGTAAAAATGAATCATTCAAGGCAGATGTTTTCAGTCAGTCTAGGCAGATGTTTTATTGGGAGAGTGTGAGGAGAAATTTACCTGGTGGGTTTGTATTAGTTACAGATTGCTATTTAACAAATTACCCTACAAAACTCAGTGGCTTAAAATAGACATTTATCTCACAGTTTCTGTGGGTCAGGAATTTGAAAGTTGCTTAGCTGGCTTGTTCTGGCTTAGGATTTCAACTGGGGTTGCACTCATCTGAAGGCTTACCTGGCAAGGAGAATCTGCTTCCAGGATGATGCGTTCAGAAAGGATGAGGGGGCCACTGAAGGGACAAGGGATGGCTGGGCCATGGCCTTCTGAACGCCGCAGGAGCGGAGATCGGAAGTTCCTTTATTAATACTCAGAGCCTAGGAATAATTCTCTGTGATTCTTTGGGTGCTTAGGCCTTTTATACATTAGGTAGCATGTTTGAAGTTTTTCAGCCTGCTTCCTGTTGAAAAATTTGGTGGTCCACAAGATATCTTTTTCTGTCTGTATCCTTTTCAGTCATAACTATATGCATTTCTTCCAATATAATTTTCATAAATCTTTGTGGGTCTCTTGTGAGTCTTATTGGGGTTCATTCCATTAACACTGCCCATGCTTATAAATCTTTTGAAGAAAAGTACTTCTCTACCTTGGGCTTCTGCTGAGCTGTCTGGAGGCAGTTCCTTAAGCTTCTTAGAAGGTCTGCTTGAGAGGGTCTATGAGGAGCATGCTGGAGATATTTAAGGGACCCTTTTGTCTGACTGATTGGTGGTACTCTAGAGGTACCAGTCTTGATGTTTCTGAAGTGCTAACGAGGCATTTACAACTGCACCCTTGATTTATAATATTTTCCTGGCAGTCCTCTGGATTTGAGTAGAAGATTTCTTAATTTTAGCATTGTTTGCTGTCTAGAGAGGCCCAATTGTCTCATGTTTAATGGTCCTTTTGTTATTTCTTTCCTTTTGCCTTTTACTCTAATAGCAAAACCAACAGGTGATAATCTTCGATTTTATCTAGAGGTCTTAGCTAGATTACCTCATTTATTAGGTACATTTTCTTTTCTTTCTTTTTTTTTTTTTTTTGAGACATACTCTGACTTTGTCCCCCCGGGGTAGAGTGCTGTGGTGTCACAGCTCAGAGCAACCTCAAACTCTTGGGCTGAAGCAGTTCTCTTGCCTCAGCCTCCCAGTAGCTGGGCTACAGGTGCCTACCGCAACGCCCAGTATTTTTAGAGACGAGGTCTTGCTCTGGCTCAGGCTTATCTCCAACCTGTGAGATTAGGTGATCTACCCGCCTTGGCCTCCCAAGTGCTGGGATAATCATGAGCACTGTGCCTGGCCTTCGCATTAACTACAATGTTGCTAACTTTCTGGAACTACATACAGAATTTCCTTTCCTCCAATTTCCAGGGTGATTTCCCTTGCCTTCCTTTAAGCCTTATCCACCCAGTGCCTCCTCGGTGACTTCAAGCCTTCACTGAAACTCTCCTCAAAGTCCTTGTTCCAAAGCTACTTTCTCATTTTTTGTTAGAGCAACTCCTTATTTCTAGGTGCTAAAATCTGTACTATTTATCTGTTGCTTCATAACAACTTAAAATAGTAAATTTTTCTTTTTATTTTTTTGTTGCTGTGTCACCATGGGTAGTGCAGTGATGTCACAGCTCACAGCAATTTCAAACTCTTTGTTGCAGTTGTCATTGTTGTTTTAGCTGGCCCGGGCTGGGTTCGAACCCGCCACCTTCCGTGTATGTGGCTGGCGCCAATGACCACTGTGCTACAGGGCACTGAGAGTAGGAGAATTATGAAAGAATTTGTAAACATAAGACCACCCCAGAGCTCTTATAGAAAAGCTTCATGAAGACACAAAAAGATATCTTCAATCAAAATTTTGTGAAAGTGCTGAAATAGAATGTTAGTTAAGAACCTGAAAATGTAAAGCATTTGATTTCATTTATGACCGTTTTTTTTTTTTTTTTTTTTTGCAGTTTTTGGCCTGGGCTGAGTTTGAATCCGCCACCTCCTGCAGATGGGGCCGGTGCCCTACTCTTTTGAGCCATAGGCCCTGCCCTATGAGGTTTTTTTTTTTTTTTTAAACATTCCTCCATGCCCTGAATGTGTAGTTCTAGTTATAATATTTTGTTGAATATCTTATACATTTTTACTTCATGCCTACATATAAACACACTGTAGACACACATATGTACTCACACATAAAAAAGAATCTTTTCATATAGTTTCATGTTTCAACTCCTTCAAATAGGAAGAGAATAATACACGAAGGGCAGAAAGTGCAGTAGATTTTAGACGTAAATTATAGGATCATTGACTAATAAAATTACATTTTTACATTTTTCTGCCCTCATTTCTGTTAATTTATAAACTTGAACCACAATCAGATACATGTTTATTAGCAAGAGCTAATTTTCCTCCCAGTATTTTTGTTTTTTGTCTCTTCCCATGCTGATTTTTTTTTTTTTTGCCAAACTTCTTTCTGAAAAACTGTCCTTTTGGGAAAGTGAATACATGTTGAGAATGCCAGAAACAATCCTTATTGTAGCCATCAGTAAAATAGATTGTTACGACTGGGTAAACTTTATCTACTGACCAGATTTTTTTATTTTTTAAAATAAATTATAGATGAGCAATTATTAACAAGTAATGAAAGTGAAGATGATGTGATTTTCCGAAGAAAAAGTAAAAATGCAAAAGAAAATGTTTTAAAATCCCCTGAGGTGAGTCAGTCAGTAATTTTACTAATATAATCATATCTTTTTTCCTTTTCTGTCTTGAGCTTCTGCTGAGATACTTTGTTACCTTTTATCTTATCTACCTATGTATTTATTTACTTAGGATCAGAAGAATAGTGAAGTTGATTCTCCTCTTCATGCTGTCAAAAAGCGTAGAGCTCCTGTTAACAGAGTGAGTAAATAGTAGATCATGTGTAATAATCCAAATTCCTTTGGAATAAATATTACAAGAAAAATATGTGTATAGATAAATATGTATGTTTAATCTTGTAAGTATATTATTGATAGAAAAATTGATACTACATGCAGTGTGTTTAGAATTTTGATAGTTTCTAGAGATATAGTCACTCTAAGCACAATGAATTTAAATATTGAATAGTTTTAGACTTCCTTAAAACCATCCTACTTTTGTTAGTACCCTTCAGCAATTCAGCAACCATTCATTAAATACCTACCATGTATTTACTGTGTAAGATGCTGAGGATCTTAAAAAGAACATATCCTGATATTGTCTTAAATCCCTTGTAATTCAGTTTTTTTGGAAGTCCATATTTTTTCATTTGATTACTTGAGTGAATTTGCAAGAAGGAAGGGAAGGAGTCCAAAGCGACTCTCTGGATTTTGGCTTGGGCTGTTTGGCAAGTGTGCCACAAATTTAGAGAAGATGAGAAAGGAATGATGGCTCAGTGTTGAACATACACCAAAGTGAGGCTCTCGTAGAATAGTAAAGTGACAGACATTGACGACTATGAATTTGAAGTCTGGGTAGGCGGGCAGGTCATCAGGCTAATGATAGTCATTTATTCTCAGCTTATGGCTGATAGCTGAATTTTGAGACTAGTAGGTTTTAATTAAAACTTGTGGGTTTTATTACCTAATACAGTCTAGGGTGATTTGTGCAAAATTACAGATGCTTCTTGACATAATAGTAGAGTAACATTATAAGTTGAAAATCAATTTTGAAAATGCATTTACACTTGGTGCCTGTAACTCAGCAGCTAGGGCGCTGGCCACATACACCAGGGCTGGCGGGTTTGAACCTGGCCCTGGCCTGCCAAACAACAATGACAACTAAACACAAAAAAATAGCCAGGTGTTGTGGCAGGCACCTGTAGTCGCAGCTATTTGGGAGGCTGAGGCAAGAGAATTGCTTAAGCCCAAGAGTTTGAGGTTGCTTTGAGCTATGATGCAATGGCACTACTCTACCAAGGGTGATATAGTGAGACTGTCTCCAAAAAAAAAAAGAAAAGAAAAGGAAATGCATTTAATACACTTAACCTACCAGAGTTCATAGCTTAGCCTAGATTACCTTAAATTAGCCCACAGTAGGGCTAAATCATCTAACACAGAGCCTATTTTATGACAAAATGTTGAGTATTACATGTACTTTATTGAATACTGTACTGAAAGTTAAAAATGGAATGATTATATGGGTACTTAAGGTACAGTGTCTACTGAATGCATATTGCTTTGGGTTAATGTAAAGTCAAAAAATCATAATTTGAACAATTGTTAGGGTCTCTGTAATTAAAAATGCAATCAGTTCATATTAACCTTGTATAGAACTTCACTAGAAAAATTACTGTAGCTTACTACTATCAGAGGTGACTAAAAATATTGATTATATTGATGATCAATCAGTCATCAATATAAAATTAAACTCAAATTACTTCTATTATTTTGATAAGATTTGATTTTTTTTTTTTTTGAGACAGTGTTTCACTATGTCACCCTCACAATAGGGTGCTCACAGCAACCTCTAACTCTTGGGCTTAAGCGATTATCTTGCCTCAGCCTCCTGAGTAGCTGGGACTACAGGTGCTTGCCACAATGCCTGGCTATTTTTTTGTTATTGTTGCACTTGTCATTGTTGTTTAGCTGTCCTGGGATGGTTTGAACCCACCAGCCTCTGTTTATGTGGCAGGCACCATAACCATTGTGCTATGGATGCTGAGCCTGATAAGATTTGGTTCTTTCCATTGGTTTTATATTTTTCTGTAAGAGATACAGTGGTAGGCTTGATAGTCAAAATTCGTTATTGCTATATTGGTTTCTTAGTTTGAAAAGATTCCTGTATCTTTGGGCTGATGTTTATGGCTAGATTTATGGACTTAATTATTGTAAAGGGCTGGAGGATTTTCTAAAGGAAATGTTATTAAACTCAAACATATCAATTTTTATCAAATATATTTGATGTAATATTAAACTGAATGAATTTCTGTACTAGTGTTACTTATATCACCTAATTTAATATTTTAGGATTTAGTATTATCAAACTTACTAGTTTTTAAATTCTTAAGTATTAACATTTTTACAAAACGATTCTGAGTTGTGAGAGCAATTTTATTTGTCTAAGAAAATACTGGTCCAAATATTTTAAAAGAAAAAAAATGACAAAAATGGCAACCTTTAAAATATGCTAAGATAAAATAATTCAATTATATTTTTCTTGTGCCATATCTTTTTGAATTATTGTAGTTAGAATTATCATCTAGTGATGAGAGTGAGGATTTTAACAAACCGTATCCACAATCAGAAGATGTCAGGGGTTGTAACAGGAATGCCAGAAGGGGCATCAAAATCCAAAAGAGACAGAGGCACCTAAAGGTAATCGTTTTGATGAGATTTCATATATATATATATGTTTATATATAGATAAATTATTAATAAATACTAACTTTTATATTTGACTGGATTTCTCTCTTTATAGGAAAAACTCTCAATTTCTTAATGAAGTGTTTTTTTTTTTAATTGAGACAGAATCTTACTTTGTTAGCCTTGGTAGAGTGCTGTGGTGTCATTGCTCACAGCAGCCTCAAACTCTTGGCCTCAAGCGATTCTCTTGCCTCAGCCTCCAGAGTAGCTGAGACTATAGGTGCGCATCACAACGCCCAGCTATTTTTAGAGACAAGGTCTTGCTCTGGCTCAGGCTGGTCTTGAACCGGTGAGCTCAGACAATCTACCCGCCTCAGCCTCCCAGTGTGCCAGGATTATAGGCATGAGCCACCACTCCAGCTGTGTTTTTTGTTTTGCTTTGTTTTTTAGGAATTGGGGTCTCATTTTGTTGCCCAGGCTTGGGTATGGTGGTGTAATCATAGCTCATTGCCTGCACAAACTCCTGGGCTCAAGTGATCCTCCCACCTTCGCCTCTCTAGTAGCTGGGACTACAGGCATGAGTAACCATGCCTGGCTGATTTTTAAATTGTTTTTTAGAGATGGGGTCTCACTATGTTCCCCAGGATGATCTTGAACTCCTGGCTTCAATGTGTCCTTATGCCTTGGCCTCCCAAAATGCTGGGATGACAGGTGTGAGCCGTTGCACCTGGTCCTTGGGTTAGTTATTTTTACTCACATGAAGTCTGAAAGCATTTTGCTTTCCTTTGAGTTTTGATACTTTTATCTTGCAGTGTTCTCTTATTTTGAATGACTAGATGAAAAAACTTGTGTATTGAAAATTTATGAATCAGACTGAAGAAATTATAGACAGAAATCTCAGTTTTAGAATGTTTGCTTTTACAGTCATTACATCGTTTTTCTTATTTCTAATAATGAAAAGTGTTCTCAGCACTTTGCCTTCTGATCAATCCTTTTGTGGTGTGGTATTTTTCCTGCCAAAAATTTATTTAGCTGGAAGATTCAGGAGACTTTGTGCTTATTAAGAAACATTCAGCAAACTGACATGCTGATTTGTACTGTATTTTACTTAAATAGAATTACTAGGGGAAATTTTGAAATAGGTATGTTACTTTATCATTTCTTCTTGGAGTTTTCTATTTTTATTATTTTATTTAATTACATGACAAGAAATTAACTATCCAGAACTATTTCCAATCATGAAAGAAAATTATTTTTCTCAGAGGTATTTTCCCATTTTCTGATTTGTCTTAGCATCTAGCTAGGAAGTTTATAGATGATGAAGCTGAACTTTCTGAAGAAGGTGCAGAATGTGTCTCATCAGATGAACCCACTGAGCCGGAAAATGAACAAGACTCCTCCTTAGTTGACTTCTTAATTGATGGGACTCAACTTTCACAGAGTATAAATGGTAAATATTGTTAGGATGCTGTAATTTTTTTATGTTTTTAATGTTTTAAATATATATATTTTTTATTGTTTGGGATTTATTGAAGGTACAAAGAATTAGGCTACACTAATTTATCTAATACTGTTTGTTAGATAAAATCCCTCTTATAATTGTGTCCAGCCCCCAAGAGATGTGCCATACCCCGTGACCCCCCCATCTCCCACCTTCCCCTCACCCCGCTTCCTCATTCCCCTACGCCACCCCTTGTATTAGCTCATCTGCTCTCTTCATATGAGAATTGAGTGCATTGGATTCTAGTCTCTCCATTCTTGTGATGCTTTACTAAGGAGAACATGTTCCTCCTCCATCCAGGTTAATTCAAAAGATGTAAAGCCTCCTTCTCTTTTAGTGGCTGAATAGTATTCCGTGGTATACATGTACCAAAGCTTGTTAATCCACTCCTGGGTTGGTGGGCATTTAGTTGTTTCCACATTTTGGTGATTGTAAATTGAGCTATAGCAATGTCCTTATAATAAAAGAATTTTTTTCTTCTGCAAGCCCAGTAATGACATTTAGGTTGTTTCCACATTTTGGTGATTGTAAATTGAGCTACAGTAAACAGCAAATGTCCTTATGATGAAAGGATTTTGCCCAGTAATAGGATTCCAGGATCAAATGGAAGGCCTAATTTGAATTCTTTGAGGATTCTCCAAACTTCCTTCCAAAAAGGTTGTATTAGTTTGCAGTCTCACTAGCAATGTAAAAGTGTTCCCTTCTCTCCACATTCACACCAATATCTGTAGCTTTGACATTTCGTGATGTGGGCCATTTTCACTGGGGTTAGGTGATATTACAGGGTGGTTTTGATTTGCATTTCTCTGAAGATTAGGGAAAATGAGCATTTTTTTTTTTTTTTTTTTTTTTTTGAGACAGAGCCTCAAGCTGTCCCCCTGGGTAGAGTGCTGTGGCATTACAGCTCCCAGCAACCTCCAACTCCTGGGCTCAAGCGAGTCTCTTGCCTCTGCCTCCCAAGTAGCTGGGACCACAGGCGCCTGCCACAACGCCCAGCCATTTTTTGGTTGCAGCCATCATTGTTGTTTGGCGGGCCTGGGCTGGGGATTTGAACCCGCCACCTTAGGTGTATGTGGCTGGCGCCTTAGCCGGTTGAGCCACAGGCGCCGAGCCGACAATGAGCATTTTTTTCATGTTTGTTAGCCATTTGTCTGTCTTTATAGAGACAGTCTCACTTTATCGCCCTTGGTAGCTCACAGCAACTTCCAACTCCTGGGCTCAGTGAGATTCTCTTGCCTCAGCCTCCCAAGTAGCTGGGACTACAGGCACCTGCCACAGGGCCCAGCTATGTTTTTGTTGCAATTTGGCTGGGGCTGGGTTTGAACCCGCCACCCTCAGTAAATGGGGCTGGCACCCTACCCACTGAGCCAAGGTGCCACCCTTGTCTGCCTTCTTTAGAGAAGGTTTTAATCATCTCTCTTGCCTAGTGATATATGGAATTGTATTGGGTCTTTTTTTGTTGATTAATTTGAGGATCTTCTCTAAAGATCCTATTTATCAAGCTTTTGTCGCATTCATGTTATATAAATACCTTTAATCATTCTGAAAGTTGTCTGTTTGCTTTGGTTGTTGTTTCCTTAGCTGTACAGAACTTTTTCTTTTCTTTTTTTTTTTTTTTTGTACAGAGCTTTTCAGTGTAATTAAGTCCCATTTGTTTATTTTTGTTGCTGTTTAATTGGCACAGAAGACTTCTTCATAAAATCTTTCCCCAGGCTGATAGCTTCAGGTGTCACACTTTCTTCGAGGATTTTTATTGTTTCATGCTTTAGATTTAAATCTTTTATCCATCTTGAGTCAGTTTTTGTAAGTGGTGAGAGGTACGGTTCTACTTTCAGTCTTTTAGATGTGGTTATCCATTTTTCCCAGCACCATTTATTGACTAGGGATTCTTTCCCCCAGTGTATGTTTGATATTTCCAGTATTTTAATAAGTTTTCAAAGAAACTAGGCTTTAAAGGGATTTAAGTTTAGCATGTGGAAAATATTTATTTGGTCATTTTTATTCAAATTCTATAATACTGGGTTTGTTTTAGACCTGGTTATTTCTACTAATTTGAGTCTTTCTCTACAGATTGACCTAGATGGCATAAATATCAAATGTTTAATAAGTGTTTAGTGGCTCGGCGCCTGTGGTGCAAGTGGCTAAGGCGCCGGCCACATACACCTAAGGTGGCGTGTTTGAATCCAGCCCCGGGCCTGCCAAACAACAATGATGGCTGCAACCAAAAAATAGCCAGGTGTTGTGGGGGGTGCCTGTGGTCCCAGCTACTTGGGAGGCAGAGGCAGGAGACTCGCTTGAGCCCAGGAGCTGGAGGTTGCTGTGAGCTGTGATGCCATGGCACTCTACCCAGGGGGACAGCTTGAGGCTCTGTCTCAAAAAAAAAAAAAAAGTGTTTAGTGCCTACTGTGCCTGTATAAGGCACTTGAAAAGATGTATCAGTGAATAAAAAAGACAAAAATATCTTCGTATGAAATTTACATTTGAATGTAAATTATGGAGTATATTGTACTATAAAAAAGATATAGAAAAATGAAATACAATTGAATAAGATAAGAAAGATTTGTTTGGCTCAGCGCCTGTAGTTCAATGGTTAGGGGGCTGTCAGGTTGGAACTCAGCCTAGGTCTGTTAAACAACAGTGACAACTGCAATGAAAAAATAGCTGGGCATTGTGGCGGTTGCCTATAGGCCCAGCTACCTGGGAGGCTGAGGCAAGAGAATCGTTAAGCCCAAGAGTTTGAGGTTGCTGTGAGCTGTGATGCCATGCACTCTACTGAGGTCAATATAGTGAGACTCCGTTTAAAAAAAAAGATTTGTAGTGTCTGGGGTTAGTTGAGGGTATAAATATTGAACAAGTTGCAATTTTAATTAAGGTGATTATGAATAGGCCACATTGAGACAGTGACATTTGGTCAAAGACTAGGAGAAGAGGTGTTAGTGATATGCATTGTTAAAGCCGACTGAGATATAAAGGTAAAGTTATTAAGTTTTCCAAGTAGGGGAGATCTTGAGCAAATCTAAAATATAATAATTTAGAGCAGATGATTCCGGTTGGCTCTAACAGAAATGAGAAATGCTGACTGGCTCTTCAGTATTCTGATCTTTTACAGATCGCACTGTTTATTCTCCTCTTAACAATTTCTGGCATTATCTAAAGCAGCAAAGTGTCCCAGGGTTCATGACTTTAAAGAAAAAAAGGGGTTGGCTTGGTCCCTGTGATTCAAGCGGCTAAGGCGCCAGCCACATACACCTAAGGTGGCAGGTTCGAATCCCCAGCCTGGGCCTGCAAAACAACAATGATGGCAGCAACCAAAAAAAAAGGCCAGGTGTTGTGGTGGGCGCCTGTAGTCCCAGCTACTTGGGAGGCTGAGGCAGGAGACTCGTTTGAGCCCAGGAGTTGGAGGTTGCTGTGAGCTATGATGCCATGGCACTCTACCCAGGGGGACAGCTTGAGGCTCCGTCTCAAAAAAAAAAAGGGGAGGGGTTAAAGTTTTCAGTACTGTGTCGTTGATATTCATAATTATTTGCATGATAAGGTTTTATGCCCTAGATGTTCATTAACAGAAGTGGCTTTTGCAGATTTATAGTATAATGTGGTGGAAGAATGTTGATGCACAGACAACAACCAACGCAAAGACTCTAGACAGGAGTGTGTCTGCCAGTTCAAGGGTTAGCAGTGTGGCTGGAATGAGGGAGAAAGAAAGTAGGAGGAAGGGAGACAGTGAGCACTTGGGGGTCCTCAAACTTTTTAAACAGTTCACTGTCCCTCAGACCTTTGGAGGTCCAGACGGGCTCCAGGGTGAGTCAGCTGCTAAGCAGGACAGGCAGCGGCGGCAAAAACACCCGGCGGGCTGGATAAATGGCCTAGGCGGGCTGCATGTGGCCGGTGGGCCATAGTTTGAGGATGCCTGAGACATGTTTTAGCAGAATCTCTCTAGCATCCATGATGATAATGACCTATGGGGAACAAAGGTAGGAGACCAGTTGAAAGGAGGCTGTTGAAATAATTCAAAGAATGGCAGTGGCTTCTACCCTGAGCCCACCCCTGAGGCTGGTGAGCTGATAGGATTTTCTGATGGATTAGAAAGACAAAGAGGAGTCAGTGTGGGCTCGAGCAATAGGAAGGATGTAGTTGCAGTTAACTAATATTTGGAAGACTGTAGATGGAGCAGTCTGGATGGAGAGTGGGAGAGATCTGAAACTCCATTTTCAACAGTGATACCTTTGAAATATGTATGATTTTAAAGCTTCACAAAAACTCTTGAAATTCATGTTATCTTTTAAGGTTTTTATGTATCATTTCTTAAGTACCCTTTACTAATATACATTATAACTTTAAAAAAATGATAGTTATAAGTAAAACCTGATCTTTCCCGATGGTTGCTTAACTGAAAATACTGAAACATACTATTGGCTTCTAATGTTGTTAGTGCATGTTTTCTTTTCTGCCTGGATTTCTTATGTTTTTGTGAATACGTCTGTAAGTCACGTATAGTCCTAAGTTCTTTATATACCTTTAGTTTGAATGGAAAAGTACCATCCTAACCATCATGTTCAGACTAGAGAGAGAGCTAAAATAAGTTTTCCTCCATTGCCCAAGCAGATGACCTGATTTCACTGACAAAACTCCCTACTTTGCATTTTTGAATAATTGCATTTAGATATCTTTCAATACGTATTACCTTTTATATATTTTCACAAGATTTCAATCACGTATAAGTGATTGAAGTTAAATACTTTGCCAGTATTCATTTGAATAATTTTGCCATTTTCTGTTACACAGATTCTGAAATGAGAGCGATTTACATGAAATCTCTGCGTAGTCCATTGATGAGCACTAAGTACAAGAGGATCCATAACATACGTAGCAATGTAAACGTTTTCTCACAGGTATGAACTATAGAAATATAATGGAGATTTTCCAATTGGTGATGTTGAAGTAGGTTCCTATTAATGACGCTTCCGTTTTGTTACTAGAACTGTACTGTCAGCACTGTTTGGGATAATTTTTGCTGAAAGTCTAGAAGGTACACTAAATTAATTCTCAGGATCCCTTTTACTCCTAATTTGATGAAATTAGCCTTTCTTTAATTTGAGCTAGTTAGACTATAGTATGAAATTTTCAACTGGGAGAATGTTTAAAGGAGGTGAATAGAATTTAATCCTCTAGTTAAATTTTTAATTCTCATATACTGTCATATTTCTCTCAAATCTTTTTTACACAAATGTTATATTCTAAAAATTAGATTCTATTTCATGTATGAATAACAAATTCATATTAGTCTTGTTTGCTTATAAATTGCCATATTCAGCTTGGTGATACGTACTTCCTGTCTGTCCATTGTGCTTAGTATGTAATATTTATCATTTTTTATTTACTTTTCTAGCTACCTATACTAGGTTGTAAATATCTAGAGGGGAAATTATTCTTTTTCTTTATCCTTAAACTTGCCATTTTCCTCTATAAAGAATGTATATGTTAGTTGAATGAGTGAGTGAATTAATAAAATAAATGAAACGATCATTAATAAAGATCTCATGTGCTAGAATGTATATGTTAGCACCTGTTGGTTATTTAAAATATCCCTGTGTTATTTTTATAGATTCCTGAACAAGATGAAACGTACTTAGAAGACAGTTTTTGTGTTCACGAAGGAGAGTCCAGTGAAAGCCAGTCAAGTGGGGAAGTTTGTGTTGGTTTTAACTTAGCAAATGAAGGAGAGTCTAGTGAAAGCCAGTCAAGTGGAGAAGTTTGTGTTGATTTTAACTTAGTAAATGAAGACTGCTTGACAGATGAGAATAAAAAGTATAAAACCCGACGGGCTGCAATGCTTAAACAAATGAGACAAAACTGTGCACGTTCAAGAAAGAAACTATCCAGAATTATGTTACCAGATGATTCAAGTGAGGAGGAAAACAGTGTAAATGATGAAGGAGAATCCAGCACGGTCACCTCCAGCACTGTTCACAGCAACAAACACCAGGACCACTGTTTGGATTTAGTACCTTCGGGGTCTTCACTGCAATCCAAAGTCCATTCTAATTCGAAAGTTAATCAGTCAGCAAAGCAGAAACAACAGACCCCATTTAATTTAAAGGATACGATTTTTGACGTCTCAGACTTCAAACCTCAGAGCCGTAATAAAATTGAATCCTCCTCACCACCGTTCACTTCTGTTAATCCACAGAAAGACCATAGAAAATTTTCAATTCCATCAAAGGTATGAATCAAATAAAAGAAAAAAAAGCCTGGCTCGGCACCTGTGGCTCAAGTGGCTAAGGTACCAGTCACATACACCTAAGGTGGCAGGTTCGAATCCAGCCCGGCCCCGGCCAAACAACAATGACAATTGCAACCAAA
Source organism: Galago senegalensis (assembly GCA_963575145.1). Lineage (NCBI taxonomy): Eukaryota > Metazoa > Chordata > Mammalia > Primates > Galagidae > Galago > Galago senegalensis. The sequence goes on along the minus strand of CAUYTI010132317.1, from coordinate 12,918 downwards.
AAATAGCCGGGCATTGTGGCGGGCGCCTGTGGTCCCAGCTACTTGGGAGGCGGAGGCAGAAAACTTGCTTGAGCCCAGGAGCTGGAGGTTGCTGTGAGCTGTGATGCCACGGCACCCTACCCAGGGGGACAGCTTGAGGCTCTGTCTCAAAAAAGAAAAAGAAAAAAAGCCTTCATAGATTTATCAAATCAAAATGTTTTCTCTTTAATTTCTTCTTTTGTGCATTTTGTACTAAATAATTTTGTTAAGGAAAAATTAGCAAAATTTGCATAAAATATCTTCAACAAGAGAATAGCATCCTAGGCCTGGTGTGGTGGCTCAGGCCTATAATCCTAGCACTCTGGGAGGCTGAGGTGAGTGGACCACTTGAGCTCGGCAGTTTGAGACCAACCTGAGCAAGAGCAAGACCCCATCTCTACTGAAAGACACCAGAAAAATTAATCACTGTAGTCCCAGCTATTCAGGAGGCTGAGGCAAGAGGATAGCTTGAGCCCAGGAGTTTGAGGTTGCTGTGAACTCTGATGGAGCCACGGCACTCTACCCAGGGCAGCAGAGTGAGAGGCTGCCTTAAAAAAAAGTAAAAAAATAAAAAACAGCATGCTAAATTATATAGGCAATTCATAGGATACTTAGTTTTATTTGTTAATAGTTTTCTTAATACCCTTCTATGAGGAGACAATAATTTTATTAAAAAGATGTAGGAAAATAGAGCTTTCTACAAAGTGAAATTAACAAATTATGTTTTCAGAACTGGTTCCTAGATTAATTTTACTTCTCTTCCAAAGGTTTCAGGTGTGTAACTGTTGGGGTAAGGCATTTGTGTAGAGCACCTGGTTCCTTCTCTAAAGTTTGTTACTATTCTTGAAAGAATCATTGAAATAATTTTCTTTCTTTCTTTTTTTTTGCAGTTTTTGGCCAGGGCTGGGTTTGAACCCATCACCTCCGGCATATGGGGCCACAGGCACTGCCCCACTGAAATCATTTTTATTTCTAAAGAGTTTATGTATTAGTTACAGTAATTTGGCTAAGTAGGGGTTAAAGTCATAGGACCCTCTAACTATAAATAATGATTCATTGCTTTGATTATCTAAGGAGTGGCTCTCAGCCTTCCTAATGCCTTTACTACAGTTCTTGTGGGTCGTGGCCCACAGGTTAAGAAGCTGATCTAAGGAGACTGAAACATAGACTCAAAAAAATCATCTCATTGAGATGAAATTAGCATAGGCATTACCTAAAATATTATCATTTTTTTTTCTGGATAGAACACTTAAAATCTATTCTCTCAGTACCTATTGCTGGGCTTGTGGCTCATGACTGTAATACTAGCACTTTAGGAGGATGCTAGAGGCCAGGACTTTAAGACCAGCCTCAGCAACCTAGTAAGACTCCCTCTTTACCAAAAAGTAAAACATTACTGAGGCATTGTGGCATGGACCTATAGTCCCGGGTGCTAGGGAGCCTGAGGCTGGGGGATAGCTGTGAGCTATGGTGACACCGTTGTATAGACTGGGCAACTGAGTGAGAAAATGATGTTACTAACTTGGTCACTGTGTTGTATATCTGATCCCTTTAAATTACTCTCTTTCTAACTGAAATTCTTTATTCTTTGACCAACATCTCCTCAGTACCCTTGGTCCCCTCCCCTAGTGCCTGGTAATCACCATTCTACTCTCTGCTTCTATTTTTCTTTGATTCCTAGGATGCTTCACTCCAATCTGCTTTAGCAACAGCCTTCATAATTGTCCTGCAGGTGGTGTTTTCAATTCTAAATTGTGCCGGGCTTTTCTTGTGTGTGTGTGTGTGTGTGTATATATATATATATATATATTTTTTTTTTTTTAAGACAGAGTTTCACTTTGTTGCCCTTGGTAGAGTGCTGTGGTGTCATAGCTCACAGCAACCTCAAACTCCTGGGCTCAAATGATTCTAAGGCCTACAAGTGCCTGCCACAACGCCCAGCTATTTTTAGAGATGGGTCTTGCTCTTGCTCAGGCTGGTTTTGAACCCATGAGCTCAGGCAATCGACTGGCCTTGGCCTCCCAGAGTGTATCTAGTTATTTCTTGAAGGCATAATTAGGATAAAATTGACTAGATTTAAGTTTTATAAATAGATTGGGAGAAAATGTACTTAGTTTTGTTGAGGTTTAATATTCTTACCTGATGATCTCAAGGAGCAGATTATATGTATTATATATATATTTTTTATTTTATTATTTTTTTATTTTTTTGAGACAGAATCTTATTGTGTCACCCTTGGTAGAGTGCTCACAGCTCACAGCAACCTCAAACTCTTGGGCTTAAGTGAGTCTCTTCCCTCAGTCTTCCAAGTAGCTGGGACTCCAGGTGCCCACCACAGCACCTAGCTATTTTTTGTTGTGGTTGTCATTATTGTTTAGCTGGTGTGGGCCGGGTTTGAACCTGGCTCCCTCAGTGTAACCACCATGCTACCGGTGCTGAGCCTGCATAATATTTTTAAATAAATTTTTTATTTTATTTTAATTGACATCCGTAACAGTTGTACATACTTAGGGAGTACATAGTAATGTCTCAAAACATACAGGGATCAGGCCAGGGTAATTAGCATGTCTGCCATCTCAAACATTCATCATTTCTTTGTGTTGGGAACATGCACCATCCTCCTTGGAGCAATTTGAAACAGTCCCATATGTTATTAACTACAGACAGTCCCTGAGTTACAAATATCTGACTTAGGTACAGTTCCCACTTACGAATGGAGGCTATTACTATGTAGTTATTTGACAGGGATAAAGAACACCAGAACTTTATTTTGTATTCTTTAGCAAATCTAAAGAATTTACATTCTCTAGAATCTACCTTTTCTAGCCTCTAGTAGCCTCGATTTTACTTTTTACTTCTGTGAGATCAACATTTTTAGCAAACACGTATGAATGAGAACATGTGGTGTTTAACTTTCTGTTCCAGGCTTATGTCACTTAACATAATGTCCTCCAGTTCATCCACATTGCCATGAATGACGAGATTCCATTCTCTTTTATGGCTGAATGGTATTTCATTGTATATGTACATCACATTTCTTTTATCCGTTCATCTATTATTGGGCACCCACACTGATTCCGTATCTTTGCTATTGTGAACAGTGTTGCAGTAAACCTAGGGGTACAGATGTCTCTTCAATATACGCCATTCCTTTGAATATGTGCCTAGTAATGGTATTGCTGGATCATCTGATAGTTTGTACTTTTTAAAGGAACCTCTGTACTATTCTCCACAGTAGCTGTACTTATTTACATTCCCAACAACAAAGTATTAGTTGACTGTTCTCCACATCCCTACGAACATTTAGTTAATTTTTAATTTTTTAAAAAAATTACTTATTGTTTAGAGATAGGGTCTTTCTGTGTTGCTGTGGCTGGAGTACAGTGGCCTGATCATACCTCACTGCAGCCTTGAATTCCTGGGCTTAAATAATCCTCCTTACCTCAGCCTCTATGGTAGCTGGGACTATCGTCACATGTACTGGGCACCCAGCTAATTTTTAAATTTTCCGTAGAGTTGGAGTCTTGCTATACTGCTTTGGCTAGCCTTAAACTCCTGGCTTCAAGTGACCTCCCAAAGTGCTAGGATTACAAGTATAAGCTACAGCACTTGGCCAGATACATTTGTATTCCTCATCTTCATTTAGATAAGTAGCAGCATACAATACATATTTTTGCCACCTTGCTGTTTCACTGGAAAATACAAGTGGCCGGCTCGGCACCTGTGGCTCAAGTGGCTAAGGCGCCAGCCACATACACCTAAGGTGGTGGGTTCGAATCTAGCCTGGGCCCGCCAAACAACAATGATGGCTACAACCAAAAAATACCCAGGTGTTGTGGCGGGCGCCTGTGGTCGCAGCTACTTGGGAGGCTGAGGCAGGAGACCCGCTTGAGCCCAGGAGTTGGAGGTTGCTGTGAACTGTGATGCTACAGCACTCTACCCAGGGGGACAGCTTGAGGCCCTGTCTCAAAAAAAAAGAAAAAAAAAGAAAATACAGGGGGCTATAAAGTCCATGTCCAATTTAAAAATTGCACATGAGCTTTATGGTCACCCTGTATATCCCGGGGTTCACTACAGTAACACAGTCCTCATCACTTTGTATAGCGGCGTGCTCCTTCACCGTATGATTATGTACTAAATTATCCAGATTTCCTTACTGATGCATGTTCAGATTGTTGGCCATTTTGCATGTTTTCCCATGTTTTGCCAGTGTAGCTTAAGGTGGTGTTGCTGTTGAAGGTAAATGCGTATGTCATCTTGCCAGATAGTGCTAACTTCTCCCTAGATGTTGGACCATTTTTTATTTCTATTAGCACTGCAGAATAATTTCTGATTCCTCCAGAGCCCCATCAACAGAGAATGTTGTCAATCTAGTGAGAAATGTTATTTCTGCTTTTTTTTTTAGTACAGTCTCACTGTGTCACCCTCAGTAGAGGGCAGTAGTGTCACAGCTCACAGCAACCTCAAACTCTTGGGCTTAAGCAATTCCCTTGCCTCAGCCTCCTAAGTAGCTGGGACTACAGGTGCTTGCCATAATGCCCGGCTCTTTTTTGTTGAAGTTGTTATTGTCATTTAGCTGGCCTGGGCCAGGTTTGAACCCGCCAAACTTGATGTATGTGGCTGGTACTGTGACCACTGTACTTTGGGCGCTGAGCCTGCATATATGTATATATATATATTTTTTGTGGGGGGGCAGAGTCTCACTTTGTTGCCCTCAGTAGAGTGCTGTGGCGTCATAGCCCACAACAACCTCTAACTCTTGGGCTTAAGCATCTCTTGCCTCAGCCTCCTGAGAAGCTGGGACTACAGGTGCCTGCCACAACACCCAGCTTTTTTTGTTGCAGTTGCCACCCAGCTTTTTTTGTTGCTGTTTTAGCTGGCCAGGTCTGGGTGTGAACCTGCCACCGTTGGTATACGGGGCTGGCACCCTACCCACTGAGCCACAGATGCTGCCCTGGCATATTTTTTTAATAGCCATGTTGAGAACATCTTTTCTGTTTCATACGTTCATATGGTATTTCTTTTCTGAGAGCACTTTACATTGTTTGGGTTGTTTTTTTTTTGGACGGGAGATAATACAGGTATTCTTGATACAAACTCACAGGAAGGCTGGAAGGCTAGTTTGTAGATGCCAATTTTTTTTTTTTTTTTTTAGAGACAGTCTCATTTTGTCATCCTTGGCAGGGCGCTGTAGCGTCACAGCTCACAGCAACCTCCAGCTCTTGGGCTTAGGCGATTCTCTTGCCTCAAGTCTCCCCAGTAGCTGGGACTACAGGCGCCCACCATGACGCACGGCTATTTTTTAGTTGCAGTTTGGTTGGGGCTGTGTTTGAACTTGCCACTCTTACTCTATGGGGCCAGTGCTCTACTCACTGAGCCACAGGCACTGCCTTGTAGATACCAATTCTAAGGGGATTTTTCCCTTGTGCCTTTGTCAAAAGAGAAACTGCCAAAGGGATTTGGTAGGTACTTTGCAAAGGGAACCTGTTTTCTTCCTGGCTTAAGTAAGTTCCAGGGGGTTCACTTTCTTCTGTTTACCTTGGTGCATTCCTTAATTTCTTGTCAGCCCAGGTGTGTATTTTGAAGATTATTACTATTATTTTTTTTTTTTTGAGACCATCTCTCAGTGTTGCCCCAGGTTGGAGTGTCACTGGGTCAGCCGAGCTCACAGTAACCTCAAACTCCTGGGTTAGGCAATCCTCTGCCTTTGCCTCCTGAGTAGCTGGGACTGCAGGCGCCTGCCATCACACCTAATTTTTATTTTTTTGGTAGAGATGGGGGTTTCACTCTTGTTCAGGCTGGTCTTGAACTCCAGAACTCAAGGGATCCTCCTGTCTCAGCCTTCCAGAGTGCTAGGATTAAAGGCGTGAGCCACTGGGCCTGGCTGAAATATTTCTTAAAAATGTGTTTTTTATCAGGTTTTAGCTGCTTTTAGCTAGAGATACTTTCTGGTTATCCTGTCTTGCAATTATTTTCCAATAATACCATGTTAATCTCCTTGTTCTTTGTTTGACATGAACTCTAATCAGTTTTTCAGGTTGCTATTTAACTTTCTTGTCATTTTTCTCTCCCTTCTGGGCTAAAATTTTAATTTTCCTTTTTACATTTATTTTCTTTCCTCTTTGTTAGGCTTTCCCCGATTTCTTCACCTCTTTCTCTGCTTAGCTTTTGTTGTTAATTACGTTACAGTTTCATAATTTTTTGAGGAATGCTTGTTTGCTCCTTCGTGTGTAGTCACATTGGATATGTCGAAGAAGGAAAAAAGAACATTACCAGGAAGGAGAGGTTTGTGTTGCTAACACATAGTAAGCCTCGTCGTGATCGGTGTTTTTAACTTTTTCAGGTTGGCGCTCTGGAGGATTCTAGCACTTCAGGGACATGCTGCTCCAGTTCAGGACCATGCGTGGCTGAGACACATTCTTCTCTTAGACTTCCACAGGAAGGAAAAAGTGCCTGTATTCTTGTAGATAGTCATGAAATCACTTCTGGTTTAGAAGTAATTTCTTCCCTAAGAGCAGTTCATGGATTGCAAGTAGAAGTTTGTCCTCTTAACGGCTGTGATTACATTGTGAGTAACCGCATGGTGGTGGAGAGGAGGCATCAGTCTGAGATGTTAACCAGTGTCAGTAAGAACAAGCTCATTGAGCAGATCCAGCACCTGCAGACCATGTTTGAAAGAATATGTGTGATTGTGGAAAAGGACAGAGAAAGAAGAGGTTTGTATTTTAAAATATATTTATTTATAAGACTGTCTATGAACTTGACAATTTATTCTACTGTCAGAATATAGGAAACTCTTAAAATACAAATCAGTAATTTGGGAATGTCATTTCATTTTTTCATAATGCCATCATGTTTTTCATTAGTCACTGTATTTAAATGTAGCTTCTGAGAATTGAAGGGTGAGAAATTGAAGGCAAGTGAACCCAAGGAGACTTGGGTTATAGGAGACTTTCTCAGGAATCCACTAAGGATGAGGGCTTAACTAAGGCAGTAATGGAGAAGAGAAACGGCACTCAGGAGATGTTTAAGAGCCAGGATAAGCAGGAGTTGGTGGAAGAAATAGAAAATTATGCTGAATTGACCGATGGTTATTGGGCAGTTAGGCAGTGGTGTCATTTATTGCAATTGTGAATATAAGAGCAGTGGATTTGAGGGCAAGGGCAGCTCAATTTTGAACATCTTCAGTTGAGTTCTTTTCTTTTTCTTGAGACAGAGTGTCACTATGTCACCTTCGTACAGTGAGGTGGCGTCACAGTTCACAGCAACCTCAAACTCCTGGACTTAAGTGATTCTCTTTTATCCTCCCAGTAGCTGGGACTACAGGCACCTGCCATAATGCCCAGCTATTTTTTGTTGCACTTGGCCCTAGCTGGGTTCAGACCTGCCAGCATTGGTGTATGTGGCTGGTGCTGGAACCACTGTGCTATGGGGGCCAAGCTTTGAGTTGAGTTCTTAATGGGTCCCTGTTCTTAATGGCTGCCTAGGATGCATTTGGAAATGTTGGATTTGAGGTTCAGTTAGGAAATTTCTGTGCTAATCATTTGTGTGGAGAGCCCTGAAGAATAGTGAAGAGATCGTGAGATGTGATCAGAAGAGGCACCCATTTCTATACCTATGTGACATTTCATTGACAAATCATTCCCCTGGAGAGGTTGATAATGCACTTGTCCTACATACCTTGTGAGATTATGAGAAAAAGTGAAATATAGGTGAAAGCAATTACGGAAGAATCAAATAATTTATGTAAAAGAGAATAGTGTAGTTTATATAAGACATTGGTTTGGAAATTGGGCAACTTGATTTCAACTTTATGTTCTCAGTGGATCTTCATGCTGTCACTGGTGAACCATATGACTTCAGATAGGTCACTTTAACTTTCAGTAATCCATTTTTTTTCTTTTTGATTTGAAAAGCAAGGAATAAAGGAAAGATTTGGAATAGAGAGGAAAGTGATATGGCAAAAGTTATGGAGAAGTATCTTGTGGGGAAGTATAGCGGGAAATGCCAATAAAAGGGTCTGAGAAAGAGAAAATGAACAGGAAAGGTAAGGGCAAATTAATTGGCAAGACAGCATTAAAATGGGTTGGAATAATTGCATAATATAATTTTATATCAGTAAACCCAATACTTAATGCTAGAATGAAAAATTGTAGAGATGAGTAATATTGTCTTGGTCTTCAGGAATGAATTATCTAGGAATATAAGCTTTCCCTTATTATTTACCCAGTCTATGTTGATTCCACTTCAAGACACTCTCAGAGACAGTTCTCCCTATTTTATTTCTCAGATATTTGAGAATCACTTTAAAATGTTATTAGCTGTAGGATTCTCATTAGCAGAATGTGACACTAATTTGCTCGATGGTATAGATCTTGGTTTTTTTTTTGTAGAGATAAGGTCTCACTTTATTGCCCTTGATACACAGCTCACAGCAACCTCCAACTCCTGGGCTTAGGAGATGCTCTTGCCTCAGCCTCCTTAGTAGCTGGGACTACAGGCGTCACGATGCCCGGCTATTTTTTTGTTGTTGTTGCATTTTGGCTGGGGCTGGGTTTGAACCTGCCACCCTTGGTATATGGGGCCTGCGCCCTACCCACTGAGCCGCAGGCACCGCCCTAGATCTTGGTATTTTAATAACATAATGTATATTAATGATTCTACTTAATAATATTGGCTAACATTTGCTTTTTCCTAAATATTTCATATTTAGGAGACACATCAAGGATGTTTAGGAGAACAAAGAGCTATGACAGCCTACTGACTACCTTAATTGGTGCTGGAATCCGAATTCTTTTTAGTTCCTGCCAAGAAGAAACTGCAGATTTGCTAAAGGAATTGTCTTTAGTGGAACAAAGAAAGAATGTTGGTATTTGTGTTCCAATGGTGGTGAACAGTAGTAGATGTGAGGCACTTTCATTTTATTTAAGTATTCCAAATACAAGTTATATAACTGCATTAAATTTGTGTCACCAGTTTTCATCTGTGAGAAAGATGGCTAATAGGTATGTCTCTTTTAATAATAGTTTTAAATTATTACCATTTAAAGATTCCTAAAAGTATTTAATAGAATTTCAATATTTTTTTAAATTAAGAGGTATATGCCTATTATTTTATTCAGTAAAGCTTTTTTTTTGCTTGCCAACATGTATCATTTACTATATGAAGTTCAGGGATATTAATGGGGAAAATACTGGAAAAGAAAAAATGTATAGAGGCATTGTTTTCAAGGTGCTTAGAGTCCTATGGGGAGATAGACAATAAGAGACATTTATATTTGACCTTGCATTCTACCATTTCTGGGCTGTTCAGTTCTATAACTAGAACAATGTTCAAGCTGAGGATATTACAGATTTTGATCATTATATTGCCTGAAGATGGAGGTTTTAGAACATTAGGTTCATTTTAACTAAAGGTCCACATAAGATACTGTCTTAGCTCAGGCTTCTATAAAACAGTACTATAAACTAGGTGCTTTATAAACAACAGAAGTTTGTTTCTCAGTTTTAGACACTGGCGGTCTGAGATTAGGGTGCCAGCGTGACTTCCTGCTGTATCTTCACATGGCAGAAATAGAGCTAACTAGCTTTCTGTCTTATTCTTTTTTTTATTAAATCACAGCAGTGTACATTAATACTATCATGGGGTACAGTGTACTGTTTCTATATACAGTTTGGAATACTTTCATCCAACTAGTTAACATAGCCTTCATGTCTTTTTCTTAGTTATTGTGTTAAAACATTTATATTTTACATTTAGAGAGATTCACATGTACTCTTATAGGATGAACCGTAGGTGTAATCCCACCAATCACCCTCCCTCCCCTCCCCTCCCCTCCACTCCCTCTCCCCTCTCCCTTTCCTATGAAAGCTATAAATTAGTTTCATAGTAGGGCTGAGTACATTGGATATCAATATGTTTTATAATGTGGCCTGTGCAATGCTACTGAACATTGAACTTCTCTTTGAAAGCTGACCAACAGCTGCTACATCTTTCTTTGTCCCCATAGTTTCTCTCTCAACCCCTATCTGTTCAGTCTGACAATGGAACTTGAGACGCTGATTTAAAATACTTTCCTGTGTCCTTACTGTCCTTAAACCTTCTAAAAATGCAAGTTTTCCCCAGGCTCTCTGTTTTTTTTTTTTTTTTCTCTTTGCCTCTCTCCTTGGTGATCTTATCTGTTCCTAAGGTTTCAACTTACACTGCTATGCGGGTTATTCCCAAATCTATGTCTCCATCTCTGCCTGCTTCTCTGAGTTTCAGGCCCACAGACTGTAACATATCTGCTACATACAAGCTGCTATGCTCTCACTCATATGTGGAATCTAAATATTAAAAACAATTGATCTTGTGGAGACAGAGAGTAGAATGTTGGTTACCAGAGGATGAGAAGGGTAGTGGGGATAAAGTGGGAATCGGGAATGGGTACAAATATGTAGTTGGATAGACAGAATGAACAATATTTGACAACGAAGTGACTATAATCAACAATAAGCTAGGGTATAACTTAAAATAACTGAAAGAGTGGAATTAGAATGTTCCTAACAAGAAGAAATGATAAAAGCCTGAGATGTAGCTACCCTGATTACCCTATGTGATTAATTCACGTTGTATGCCTCATCAAAACCTCACATGTGCCCTATAAAGATATACACTTACTATGTGCCAATAATTTTAATGATTATTATAATTGTTATAAGATTACTTTTAAAGATAATAGTTGTAATTAATAGTTAGACATAATTTAAAAATAAGTGAAACATATTGCCATGATACGTATGGTGGCACAATCTTTGCCTCAAAAAAGAGGAGTCTATTTTAAGGGTGTGAGCACACAAGGGTCTGGAATCACAAGCCTCTTCCCTCTCCTGTGGTCTTTATTTTGATTTGATCACCACCAAGTACTGAAGCTAGAAACGTCAGTTTCACAGTAAGTTTGTCATTTCCACCTTTTTTGAGAACATGGGAATCATACAGGGAGACTAACACCAATTCCACAGCTCCATCCTCAGTGTTTCTGATGCCTTGGGCCTTAGCCCCAAGGTTTGAAAGCTTTGACACCTCTGACCCCTACTCTATTCGATACTGGCCAACATTCAAATGGAAGCCCTAGACCAGGTCTAGAAAGCCAGGCCACTATGGTCACCAGACATCCAAGGGCAGTACTTCAAAGGTAACCGTGGTGATATTCAGCAATGAGGTATGTAGTACTTTTTCTAGGATGAGTTCATCAAATTAATGACCAGACTTTGTATGGTGTCAACTCTGATGGCCATTCCAGAAAAAGAGGTGCAAAATTGCTTTGAAGGGTGAACTAGGTGCTAGCATTGGTGTGTAGCTTCCCAAGGGGAGTACTTAGAAGGTGACCGTAGTGATATTCTACAGTGAGGTACATAGCACTTTTTCACAAACTTAACTGTCTGACCTCATAGACCCCCTTCCCAGGGTGTATTTCCTACCTGGTTTCTGGCCCAGAATGGCCACCTCCTTACCTTAACCAGGTGAAACTATCTTGTCCACAGGGCTCCCCAGCCTTAGTAAAGAGCCCTCTGAGTCCTCATTACCAGCACCGGTGGCCCACAACAAAATGAAGAGCCCTCCTCCTGGCCTAACATGTTTTTCTGCCCATTCATGTTTTTCTTTTTTTATCTCAGTGTTTTATAGTCAGCAACACAAACAATTATCTTTACTAATCTACATTATGACTTCTTCAGTGGGAGAGAGGACATTTTCATATTCCCAGCACCCAGAATAATTTCTTGAACACCATGGTACTACATAATGGGCTATTGAACTGAACAAAGTAGTCAAAATGGAAAGCAATAAAAGACAGATATAAGCAGATAAAATGTCACATCCAGTAGGGGGAAAGGGTTAACATTAGGAAAGGGGGGCATCAAGGTAGATCCTAATAGGTAGGTCAGGGGAGAGGGAGGGGCCAAGGTGGAGAATTGGCATAATCAGAGGGAAAGCTGGAGAAATGCATGGGACTAGACGTCAGAACAGTAAGGAAAACAGTGTTGGCTAGTGTTAGAAAACAAAGCTGGAGAAGTAAGTTGGGCTTAGATGCTCAGCTTAGGAACTTGGAGAGGTAAAGGAAAGACCACCATCACTTTAATATTTGTTTTACATGTTTATGTATACATATATATACACACACATACACACATATGTGTACACATATGTAAATGTACATATATATATCATTATATATACACACACACACACACAGAGGGATATATTCAGTTCTTTAGCTCTTACTGTGTTTCAGGCACATGATAAACTCTTAATGTGAGTTATCCCATTCCGTTTTCCCCATATTCCTCTTCTAGCCTCTACAGGTTCTGGCAAGGCTGGACTGAGGTATGTGGTCACTGGGGGAAGGTTAACAATTTGATACCTCTTTATGCCAACATTTGTTAAATATCTATTCAGCATTTCTTAGGCATGGTTAGTGAGAAACTGAGTTTCTATTCAGAAATGGTGAATATCATTTCTTGGAACTTAGTAATTCATTCATTTTGAATTGTCTTAACTTGGTAATTTTCTTACCTATAAAATATGTTATTTTTTAAATTGTAAATTGACATACTGTAGTTGTATATATTTTCTGACACTCATAATTATTTCTCTCACACTAAGGAGAGAGGTGAATCTTATTGTCTACAGCCAGCAACATCCAATGTGTGATCTGGTTTCAGAATTATCACCAATCACTAATCAAAAGTTAGCAAATCTGGCTCGGTGCCTATAGCTCAACCGGCTAAGGCGCCAGCCACGTACACCTAAGGTGGCGGGTTCGAATCCCCAGCCCGGACCCGCCAAACAACAATGACGGCTGCAACCAAAAAATAGCTGGGCGTTGTGGTGGGCGCCTGTGGTCCCAGCTACTTGGGAGGC
>CAUYTI010132316.1:0-13059 GCA_963575145.1 Galago senegalensis | reverse complement strand
CGTGGCATTACAGCTCACAGCAACCTCCAACTCCTGGGCTCAAGCGAGTCTCTTGCCTCCGCCTCCCAAGTAGCTGGGACCACAGGCGCCCGCCACAACGCCCGGCTATTTTTTGGTTGCAGCCATCATTGTTGTTTGGCGCGTCCGGGCTGGGGATTCGAACCCGCCACCTTAGGTGTACGTGGCTGGCTCCTTAGCCGGTTGAGCTATAGGCACCGAGCCTTACTTAAAATTATAACAAGAATTTTCCCTTTTTTATGTAGCCTTTAAAACCATAATTTTAAATCATTGCCTAGTGTTCTGTGAGTGGTTTATCACAACTCACTAAACATTTTGCCAAATTAGACATTTAGGTTATTTTATAATTTTTGGTATTATACTTGTTTGGACTGGGCACAGTGGCCCACGCCTGTAATCATAGCACTCTGAGAGACTAAGGCAGGTAGACTGCTTCAGCTTAAGAGTTTTGGCTCGGCGCCTATAGCTCAACTGGCTAAGGCACCAGCCACGTACACCCAAGGTGGCGGGTTCGAATCCCCAGCCCGGACCCGCCAAACAACAATGACGTCTGCAACCAAAAAATAGCTGGACGTTGTGGTGGGCGCCTGTGGTCCCAGCTACTTGGGAGGCTGAGGCAAGAGACTCGCTTGAGCCCAGGAGTTGGAGGTTGCTGTGAGCTGTGATGCCATGGCACTCTACCCAGGGGGACAGCTTGAGGCTCTGTCTCAAAAAAAAAAAAAATGAGTAGGACAGAAATCCACTTTTTGGATTACCTTGTCTGTTTAATCCCCAACCAGAATGTACAGCTTACCATCAAAAAGATGCCAGTTTCTTCCATTAACCCCCTTCTTCTAAAACAGGGATATTAATAATATCTGCCCCAATAGGTTATTGTGAGGATTTAACTAAATTTTTGGTTTTTGTTTTGAGACAGAGTCCCGCTATGCCACCTTCAGCAGAGCCATCTGGCATCATAGCTGGCAGCAACCTCAAACTCTTGGGCTCAAGGGATTCTCTTGCCTCAGCCTCTCTAGTAGCTGGGACTCCAGGTACCTGCCACAATGAGTGGCTGATTTTTCTATTTTCAATAGAGACAGGATCTCACTCTTACTCAGGCTGGTCTCAAACTTCTGAGTTCAAGCAATCCACCCACCTCGATCTCCAGAATACCAGGATTATAGGCGTGAGCCACCACACCCGGCTGTTGTGAGAATTAAGTGTGTTCAGACAGGTAAAACCCAACAGTACCTAAGCACTCAGTCAACAAATGCAACCTGTAAGTGCTGAAACAATTCTAGCAAGTCAAATGAGCAGTTAAAATAAATTGCTCTTCAAAAATTATTTTTATAGATTGCACGACTATGTTTGTTTTCCAGAAACACACGTCTCCTTTCCAAGACCTAAAGCTTTCTACGGAGGAGGTGGTGTTAAGCACCTCCGTGGGAATCTGCAGCCACCAAATTCCCTCCACAGCTCTAGACACACAGAGAATTTGAATGGGAAGATGTGGACTCTGCGGCCGCCAACAGGTGCCTGGGGACCCTCCTCAGTGATCACACTAAAAGGCCTCCAGGACCCTTCAGAGAAGAGGCCCTCGCTGTCAGCAGCTGTGATCACCTGTCTTGGAATTTCTGAAAACCCTTAGGAAGCATTAGAGATGTACGCTCCAACTTTCAGGGCAAATGTGGAATTTTAATTCTGTGAAACTATCTGAACAGTCCACTCAGGAGAAAGATTGACATATCACGGGTGGGGAAAAACTGCTTTCTTATTCATCCTTACTTGGAAGACAAGCAATTTCAAGCTGATGAGACAAAAATGAGAAAGTCAGAGAGACTGAGCCAAGTGAGATAAAAAGACAGAAGAGCAGATGAATGTATAGGTAGGCAAAATACAATATATCAGATAGATAGAAATATGATCAATGATACATACATAGATGCATACAGACAGACGACAGACAGATATGCAGGCTGCCCAGGACAAAGGTAGACAAAAGCCATGCTAAATCAGCCTTTTTGTCCCTCACCTGAGACACATAATCTCATGCTAGATTCCAGCCTCTACATCATCCCTTAAAAAGCTCATTGAGAAGTTTGGTCATGATCCTGTCCTTATCCCAGAGCTCTTGGGAAACCTTGCCATTAACTCTTACAATTGCTGCACCTGCGCATTCACTCCTGGGAAAATGTCAAGATCTTTTTCCTTTTGTGGAACAGAGGCTACAGCGAAGGCACTTTTCTTTCACTGAGACTTTTCAGAAGGGTTTTTCCCCCCTCCTACAATTCCAAAGATGTTATTTTAGACTGCAATGGCACAAAGAGGCATTCAGCTCAGCCTGCAGATTGCTAGAAAACCCTTCACATCCCACAGAAATTAGAGAAGCAGCCGTACTCATCAGCAATAGTGTATAAATTTGGAAGGAGTGATTTTATAGAATCAGACCATTTTAGAATAAGGAGAAACATTAGTTCATCCTCTCCATCTCCAAGATGAGGGGAGTGAGGTACTTAGGATCTAATCTCTGACTACTCAGGGCCTCATTTTTCTCATCTGTGCAGCAGGATGATCGCGCAGTGACTAAATTAACCACAGGTTGGTGTTTAGGGACCAGGCTCTTAAAGAACAAGTGTTGGCTCCTCCGAAGGCCCTGAGCCCAGCTGCCTTCTCCGTGCTGCTGAGCAGAGCAGCTCTGTCCCTGGGCAGCCCTGGTCCCAGGCTTTTCTTCCCTTGGATTTCCAAGGAGTAAATCCAGATAGATGGCCTTGGCTGGTCCCCGGCCGCCTGGTGATTACAATTCTGAGTGTTATTTACTCGACGACCGCATTAAGCACACACCTGTGGTGGAGAATATTTAATGCAGATGTTTGGGAAGCAGCTTTGCCAAAATCGTCAGAAAATGCATGTGAGGAAATTATCCTCCTGGTCCCTTGGTGGGCATTATGTCTTTTATTGTCTCTGTATTTTGAAGTATTTGCTTCTTTAAAGATGGGCTTTTAAAAGACTGCTCCGCTGAGGGCATGGGGAAGGCAGAAAAGGGAGGGAAGAAAACAGGGAAATAACACAAGAGGGGGCCCCACCTGCAATAACCTGAATTGGGAAGAGCTCGGTTGTTCCACCACTGTCCGTGAGAAGCTGTGACCTTGAGGCAGATCTGGAGAGAACAGGAGCTTGCAGTGAGAAGAGGCTCCTAGGAACTGTAAAAGGCAGAAGATACAAGGGATAAAAGCTCTGCCGGAAAGATGGCCCAACCCAGTGGCCAGGCTGTCTTGAGAGGTGAGCTCACTGGTGCAAAACGGTAGGAAAAGATGCTGACACTCAGCTGACAGGAACAACCGTTAGTGAGGAACAGCTGGCGAGCAAAACAGAGCAGAGAAACCCGACTCCAGAAGAGAGGAGCACTCCATGGGTGAGGGGATACAGTCTTCCCAGAAGACTAAAAGAGAATAATCTGTTGGGGTTTTTTTGGGGGGGGCGGGGGTCTTTCTATGTTTCCTAGGCTAAGTGGAGTGGCATCATAGCTCGCTGCAACCTCAAACTCCTGGGCTCAAGTGATCCTCCTGTCTCAGCCTCCCAAGTACAAGTAGCTGGAACTCTACAGGCAGGCACCATACCCAACTACTTGTCCAATTTTCCTTCTTTTTTTTCTTTGGGGAGGGGACACAGTCTCACTTTGTTACCCTCCGTAGAGTGTCATGGTATCACAGCTCATAGCAACCTCAAACTCTTGGGCTCAAGTAACCCTCTTGCAGTCTCCCACGTAGCTGGGACTACAGGTGCTCGCCACAAGACACAGCCATTTTTTAGAGACAAGGTCTCGCTCAGGCTGGTCTTGAACTCATCAGCTCAAGCAATCCACCCGCCTGCCCCAGACTCCCAGAGTGCTAGGATTACAAGCATGAGCCACTGCACCCATCCTAATTGTCCTATTTTTTGTAGTGACAAGAGTCTACCTTTTTTGCTCAGGCCAGTCTTAAATTCTTGGCCTCAAACCATCCTCCTAACTTAGCCTCCCAAAGTGCTAAGATTATGGAAGTGAGCCACTATACCTGGCCAAAGAGGAAATATTAAAGGAGCTTTAGGCTCGGTGCCTGTGGCTCAAATGGCTAAGGCACCAGCCACATACACTTAAGGTGGTGGGTTGGAATTCAGCCTGGGCCTGCCAAACAATGACCACTACAATCAAAAATATAGCTGGGCATTGTGGCCCGCACCTGTGGTTCCAGCTACTTGGGAGTCTGAGGCAGGAGACTCCCTTGAGATCAGGAGTTGGAGGTTGCTGTGAGCTGTGATGCCACGGCACTGTACCCAGGGCAACAGCTTAAGGCGGCTCTGTCTCAAAAAAAAAAAAAAAAAGGAGCTTTAGGTGCCATGTAGGAAACACCAAACTTCTCCAGAGGAGAAAGGAAAATGATAGTTATCTGGACTGCAGCCTGCAAGATCCCCACAGGAGAGAGGAGAGTAAAGGGCCTGCAAGAGTAGCCTATATCTCCGCTCCACCCTATTCTAGGAGAAGGAATCAAAGTTTAAAATATTAATTAGATCTTTTTTTTTTTTGAGACAGAGCCTCAAGCTGTCCCCCTGGGTAGAGTGCCATGGCATTACAGGTCACAGCAACCTCCAATTCCTGGGCTCAAGTGAGTCTCTTGCCTCTGCCTCCCAAGAGCTGGGACCACAGGCGCCCGCCACAACGCCCGGCTATTTTTTGGTTGCAGCCGTCATTGTTGTTTGGCGGGTCTGGGCTGGGGATTCGAACCCACCACCTTAGGTGTACGTGGCTGGCGCCATAGCTGGTTGAGCTATAGGCGCCGAGCCTATCTTTTTATTTCTGTGGGGAAAACAAACAGTAAAACCAAAAAACCACCCCACCTTTTTTTTTTTTCTAGTTTTTGGCTGGGGCTGGGTTTGAACCAGCCACCTCTGGCATATGGGGCTAGTGTCCTCCTTTGAGACACAGGTGCTGCCAGATCCACTCCACTTTTTAAAAAGCTTTTTGTTTCACACTAACAATAGCAATTAAACAGTCACACTTATCCTGATATTTAACTGGTGTTTCATCAGTTTTTGTAATAAGATTTAGCCCAGATTTTCTTTTTCTTTTCCTTTTTTTTTTTGAGACAGTCTCACTATGTTGCCTTTAGTAGAGTGCGGTGGTGTCACAGCTCACAGCAATCTCAAACTCTTGGGCAGAAGCCATTCTTTTGCCTCAGCCTCCCAAGTGGCTGGGACTACAGGTGCTTCCCACAACACCTGGCTATTTTTTGTTGTTGTCATTGTTGTTTAGCAGTCCTGGGCTGGATTCAAACCCACCAGCCCCAGTGCATGTGGCTGCCACCCTAACCACTGAGCTGTGGGCACCGTGCCAGCCCAGATTTTCTTGAATCTTTTCTTTTAAAGTGTTCTTCCCTATGTACCTTGCATAAAATCTTACATTTTTGTATTTTAAATTCTTACTATATTTCTTCTCTAATTTACATATGCATAGAGCAAGTGACTAGGCTTTTAGTTTTCTATTTTTGTTTTTTTGCTGTATGTTTCTATTTATATTCCAATAGGAAAAGATGGCAGAGCACGAAACAAAGACAAGAGGAACGTAAAGAAGCCCATGGTCACAAAACCAAATAATATTAAGTCAATGTTCATTGCCTGTGCTGGAAAGAAAACTGCAGATGTGAGTTTCGTGGTTTTCTTATATTTTGTCTTTTCCTATGTGAAGCAAGTTAATATTTGATTATACAGACAATAGGTGCTCAATATCTATTTGAGTAACAGATTCTCAGTTTCACTCACTAAGTTGGATACAGATTTTGAAGTGAACTCGAACACCTCAGTGGTTAGAACTTGGAAGATATAGAAAAGAAAATTGAACAGAAAATCAGAATTGAGAGTGTTTAATTTCAGTGATTAGTAGGAAGATCATGGAATGAGAATGAAAATAGAGATGGGAGCTATAGATTTAGGAATTGTATATATATGTGGTTGTTAAAATCTGTGAGTACTAGATGAGCAGTCAGTGAGGAATAAAGAAGCAAGGTTATAAAGAACTGGTTAGGTTCTCCCTCTTGTAGACATTTCTGGTGAGAATTTTAAGTGTAGGGCTTTCTCATTTTGTTTTTCTTTGTAATTTCTAGAAAGGTGTGGACTTGTCTAAGGATGATCTGTTAGGTAACATTCTACAGGATCTGAACACGGAGGTAAGTGAATCTCCAGGAGCTGTAAAATATGCAGGGGACCTAGGCAGAAGAAACACTTTAATAATTATACAAAACAGATTCTATTGGTAGAATTTTTAAAAATGCAAGGACAGCACCAACAAAAAAACTATAAAAAACAAAAAGAAAAACAAGACCCCTGCAAATTGGTTTCTTCTCATCATTTGAGGTGCATAATTTCCAGCTGTTAACAGCTATGTGATTATGTAGATAGGGCTGTGTGGGTGTTTGTTTGAAGTAGTAAGAATACACCCAGGAGTCAGATCTCTGAATGCTCACTGCTTGTGCTCAGTTGTTGTAGTGTGTGTTCCCTAAATAGATTGAAGCCTGTCAGTCTGCACAATCAAGCATGAGATCCTTGTCTTGAATTCTGAGTGGAAATGAAGGAAGAGTCAGGGAGCTATCCCTGATAGAACTCAAACAGGATTAGCTGCACTGTGAATTTGAAATGTGGCCATTCTCATAAAGACTAAGCTCTCATTTAGAAGTATACTTCTTTCTAAGTGACGTTGATTAAAATGACTAACATCAACATCATGTAGTTTTGTCTTGACATTTTAAAATGTGATATTCTCAAAGCGTAAGTGAAAGAATATGTTAAATTTTAAAAAGAAAAAATTGGTGAGGGGTATTTAATATCTATTCTGGTTTTCTAGTGATTTCTGTAGTATTGTTGCTATAGTAACCACAGTGCAAGAACATAGATTGTGGGGTGGGGGGGCAGAGAAGGGAAAAATGCTTTACTTACTGGGCTTCAGTGAGTAAAGAAATGTACTTTTACCAGGCATGGCAGTGAATGTTTGTCTTACCCTTTCCTCAGACACCTCAAATAACTCCACCACCAGTAATGGTACTGCAGAAGAAAAGGTCCACTGGAACGTCACTGAATCCTTTCTCTGTGCATACCCCCAAGGTAAAATGTGTTAGAAATACCTTCACTTTTGATTTGTACTTTAAACTGACTTTGTTGCTTTTTTATTTGAGGGAAATGCCTTTGAATTTGTTTTTAATTTTTGTTTTAAATGAGGACTGTCATCGAATATGTAGTTTCATGCATTTTAAAACTAGCATGTGCCTGTTTTTTCATAGTAAATTTTATAGTAATTAGTATGTATTCATTATAGGTATTACAACTGTGCTAGATGTAATAATTTTCCTCGCAGAAACGACTATTTTTTTTGTAAGCCTAGGTAACAGTACAATAATTGAAGACATTAATGAGACATAAAATCTTTCTATAAATGGGAACTGTCATCTCTGGTCAGGGTGGGACAGTTGCATAGTTTTAGTATGCAGGTTGAACTGACGAAATATTTAAAAATGTTTACAGGCAGTTCCTTCAGGAAAAACTGTTTCCTCTATCTCCAGAAAGGAGCCTCCATTAACTCCTGTTCCTCTTAAATGTCCTGAATTTTCTGGTAAGTCTGAGTTAGGCCAAAGAGAGAGGGTGTTCAGCAGTTGCTGTCAAAAATGGAGGCCCTGTGATGGAGGGCCAAATGTGATTTCATGGGTATTGTGGTGGCAAGTTTAAGTTAGAAAGATTTGAATTCATAGCAGTAAAAGTTAAAAAAGACATCCAATTTGGAGATTAAAGAGAAATGCAAACATAGTTTAGAAAAGGGATAGGCTGCTAGTTCAGTGTTGGGTAAGCCTGTGTGCCCCATGCCACCAGCACATGACAGGAATGTACGATGATTCCTACAGGAGAGCTGGTCCAGGAGGAGCATAAAGAAGACAAGCAGGACTCTGGGGCAATGGAGTTTGAAGATGGCGACTTTGATGAGCCCATGGAAGCTGAGGAGGTCGATGTGGAGCCAGTGGCTGCCAAGACTTGGGACCAAAAGTGTGAGCCAGCAGAGAGGGTGAAACACGAGGAAGGTCTTGGGAAAGGGACCACATCCTGCTTGTAAGAGCATTTTATGACTTTTCTGGCAATTAGAACTGTAATTATTCTGTTGGATTTTAAAAAGGTTTTTAAAAATGTGATTTCTACAGAGGAAGTTTTCTCCCAGATGTCTCTTGTTGGGACATTGATCAGGAAGATGACAACAGTTTCTCAGCTCAGGAGGTTCAAGTGGATTCCAGTTACCTCCCACTGGTAAAAGGGGCAGATGAGGAGCAAGTATTCCAGTTTTATTGGCTGGATGCCTATGAAGATCAGTACAGCCAACCAGGTAATCATGTGTAAGGTAACTGTATACCTTTAGTGTAGAGTAGCACTTTTCCCTTAAATACTTCAGTGATTGTAATTGGCTCAGGTCAAACTCTGGCCTCACTTAACGTGCATTGTAAGCAAGTAGTACTTATTAATTGCAAAGTTCATGAGCTACCCTGATGGAGAGGAGCTGTGGAGTAAATTATCTTTAAAGATGCTTGTTCTAAAATTTTGTTACATGTGGTTTTAGAATGTGTTTATGGTTCACCTTTTATGTCTCTAAAGTTATAGTAATGTACTTTAAATGGAATCAGTTATTAGTTTGTGTATTTTCACAGCAGATTGAGTAATTGTGTGCCAGGCACTGAGATGGGGTGAATATGAGCAAGTTTACTTTTTAGTGGGGTAGGAGTGGGTAGGGGTACTTTAGCAGTTAATAAGATAATAAATGATGTAAAGGAAATGAGTTGGGTGATGGCCAGGGAAGGCCCATCTGAGGAGGTGACCAATGGGCTGAGAATTAAGGCACCTGCACACCTGAGGAAAGGGCATTTCAGGTTAAGGAACCAGTATATGTAAAGGCCTGGGCAGAGGAAGGAGGGGTCCCATGTGGTTATAGCGTAGTAGTCAAGTGACAGGACTGGAATAGAATGAAGTTAGGGGGTAAAGGCAAAGGCTAGTTAATGAAGAACTTTGAAAGCCATATTAATGAATTTTGAATCTTAGTCTAAGACCAAGGGGAGGATTTTAAATGCATGGGGTGATGGTCACATAATTGGGTTTACATTTTAACAGGAGCTCTCTGGTTTGTGTGGTGGATAGGCACTGTGTGTGCGTGCACACACTTGTGGAGGGGTCAGCTGAAGTAGGGTCATGGTAACTATAGAATACCTGGAGATCAGTCCATCCAGGGAAGGGATGCTAGTTTCCTGGACTCTCATGGCTGGGTAGAAGGAGAGAAGTGAAGGCATTTGATAAGCATTTTGATAGAAACCTATCAATGGATAGGATGAGTGAGGTGACAGAAAGGAGGAATCAAGGATGATTCCCAGGTCATCCTGATGAGCTAATACTATGAATTCTTGACTCACAAAAAGCCAGGGCTGCCACTTTGAGCCCTTCAGTGTGGGAGGGGGCATGATGAATTCTGTCAGAGTAATGTAAGATACAGTATCCTCCCCTTAACAGAGTTGTTTTTATTTAGATCCATTTTTGGATCCTTGGTAGATATAAACTGCATTTTTCAAAGTGGTTTCCTGGAGGCAGCCTCCCTTGAAGATAGAGGGAGTACCTAGGTGTCAGTAAAGTCGACTGTATGAATAGGAAGATAAGTATTAACTGTCAGGCTTGAGCCAGTAATCCCAGCACTCTGGAAGGCCTGAGGTGGGTGGATTGCTTGAACTCAGGAGTTCCAGACCAGCCTGAGCAAGAGTGAGACTCTTGCTCTAAAAAATAGCCTCATATTGTGGCAAGCATTTATAGTCCCAGATACTTGGGAGGCAAGAGAATCACGTGAGCCAAAAAGTTCAAGGTTGCTGTGAGCTGTGCTGCCATGGCAATCTACCAGGGGCAAGAAAGTGAAACTAAAAAAATAAGAAACAAAAAACCCATCAGATTTGAAAGCCAGGTTTGCTGCCGTAAAGATAATCAAACATTGACTTTAACTAGAAAAATGTTAATGGTCTATGGGGAGGGGCAGAAGCATTAATACACTTAAGTTATCAAATATGTCCTGGGGTGGGTAACCTGTGGCCTTCTGAATTGAAGAGCATTCTTTTTTAAGCACAGCAGGAGGCAAGGAAAGCTCCATCTTTCTCTGCTGTACCCCTTTTAATGAAAAGATTTGTTACGTGAAATTTTGATTTAGTCAAAAGGCCACACATAAGGACCAAGAAGGCCATAGTTTCCTTAAGGCCACAGTATCCCCACCCCTGCAGGGTGGCCATGGGAGTGAGCAAGTAATTTCCTATTCGTTGCTGAAACCCAGGGCTAACCCACTGTATAATTTCAGTGGAGACCATCTTCGTGTGACACACACTATAGCAGTGTGACTGGTGCTTCCTGGAGCTGTACAACATGTGGGCCTTCCCATCCCAGTATTCTTCCCTGTGATTTTCTGTATCTGCTCAATGTTGCATTTCATTCCCTGTTTTGGGTAATGGTCCCATAAAAACCAGAATCTTGGGAGCCATCCTTGATTCCCTCCTTTTCCTCACTTTGCTCACCAAGTCTTGTTAGTTCTCCTCCTAAAGTAGATAACCTCTCTTTCTCCTCACAACTACTATCCCTGATCCCTTCTTGCCTACTGAAATAATTATACTAGCCTCTGGTTTCTAAGCTGTCATTCTCCACATTACCTCCAGAGTAAATGATTAGAAGGATAACTATGTCAATTGTTCATTTAAAAAAATCTTTAGTGGCCGCTGCCTATAACAAAAAGTCCAAACTCATTAGTAAGTCTTCTGATGCCTGCCATCTATGCATTTTGTGCTTTTCTATATATATCTTGGTGCTCTTTATACCTTTGTTCCTTTACTCCTTGTGTTTATCTTACTGGAATGCTTTTATCTGGCTTATTCTCAAAATTCAGCCCAGGTGTCATCTCCTGAGAGTTTTCCTAAACCTCCAAATGGGCCTGAGTCCTTTCCCTGTGACCCCATTATACCCTTTGCTAGTGTAGCATTTGTCATATTATTTTGAACTGATCTAAGTCTGTGTTTTTCCTTCTTCCCTCAAAGTTTATAAGCTGCTGGAGGACTGGGATCTTTCATTTCCAGCATCCAGCACAATGCCAGGCATATAATAGGTGTTTAATAAATGGTTGTTGAAATAAACTTCACAGTGACTGATAGTCTTGTAAATGCAGATAAAAGGTTTCAGAAAATCAGTGTCGCATTTGCTGCTATAATTAATTTTGCCACTTGAAGCTTTGCAGTAGTGTGGGGTATAAGAGTGGGTAACAAAAGTGGATGGTGCCCAAAGTAAGTACACCTATAAAACATCAGATTGCCAGTGCCAGTTGCCAAGGATTTGAATCTTAACAAACAACTTTCTTTCCTTTGTGAAAATAAGTTATTTCTACCCTTTGTTACTGTGTATGTACTCTTCTTAGTAAGCAGCATCATTTTGCAAGGCAAGGATCTAGAGCTGCACTGTCCACTATGGTAACCACTGGCTACCTGTAGCTCTTTAACTTTAATTAAAATGAAGTAAAATTTAAAATTCAACTTCTCAGTCACTAGATTTCAAGTACTCAATAGCCACATGTAGCTAGTAGTTGCCGTGTTGAATGGCTCAAATACAAAATACTTCCGTTATCATAGAAATTTCTGTTGGCTAGTGCTGGTCTGTAGTAATAGGTGTTGGAGGTTGGAATTGAAGCACAGCTACATTTGAAAAGTAGCCAATTTACATAGTGTTGTTGAATTCCTGGTACTGACCATAGTCATGAATGGGCTTTTTCAACCAGTACTGGGAAATATTTTGAAATTCAAAGAGATACTAATCTGTTATTGTTCTGTCATCCGAATGCTAAGGCAAAATGAAATTTCTAGACACTGGAGAGGGCCTCAGAGATTATCTAATCTATGAGGAAACTGCTCCAAAAGGTGAAGCAGTCAGCTATTTAGTGGCAGAAGTCTGGGCTTCTTACCCTCAGTCCACTCTGCTGTTCCTTGGCACTTCTCAAATTGTGTTCTCTGCTATGGCATATCTTTTCCTGTCATTGATGCTGATGAGTTAAATAAGATGACTTTTCTAAAAAGTCCCTTAATTTCAGAGGGTTGAACAGTTTCATCATGATAGCAGGTAATGATCACTAAGCTTTGGTGAAATCAATGGTGCTAATAAAAATGAAGTACTCCCAAAGACCCTGTTATTGTTTCTCACTTTCTTACAGATTCTGAGTAAGTCAGTTGTTGCTGAATGCTCCATAATTATGAAAAGAATCTTACTCTTTGCATATGGGAAGATATCCTGTCTTCATTATGACTTTTTCAAGGTTGAATAATCCTGACTGCACCTGGTTTCAGCTAGTAACTTTGGGGGGAATGTAATCTTTGTTTATCATGATCTTTTTGTGGCAAATGAGGCATAAACAGTGTCAAATGTGTTGCATGAAATGTGATATTAGTTTGACTGTAAAATGAGCTATTTGAATCTTTGAATCCAATATTAGGGTCTTTATTTTTCTTTGCAAGGAATTTTGTTTTTCCATCTTTAACTGTTGTGAGATGACTTTTAATTTTCTGAGCTACTGTGATTTTTTTTCTTTTCTAATCTCCCCATAGTCCTCTCTTCCCTCTCCCCTATTTTCCCTGCCTCTTCCCCCCCAGCTGAAAATCATGCAACTCTTGTAAGAATTTTAATCATATGCAGAAATGAAAATTCTTAGTCTTATTTCTACCAAGACATGTGATAAAAGGAAGCACTGATGAGTAATCTTATGAAACTGGGGTAATTGGCCTTGTGAACAGTAGCCTTTGCGTGTGCCAGAATTTTATTTTTTTTTTTTTTTGAGACAGAGCCTCAAGCTGTCCCCCTGGGTAGAGTGCCGTGGCATTTTAGCTCACAGCAACCTCCAACTCCTGGGCTCAAGCGAGTCTCTTGCCTCTGCCTCCCAAGTAGCTGGGACCACAGGCACCTGCCACAACGCCCGGCTATTTTTTGGTTGCAGCCATCATTGTTGTTTGG
>CAUYTI010132313.1:0-14541 GCA_963575145.1 Galago senegalensis | reverse complement strand
GGCTCGGCGCCTATAGCTCAACCGGCTAAGGCGCCAGCCACGTACACCTAAGGTGGCGGGTTCGAATCCCCAGCCTGGACCCGCCAAACAACAATGATGGCTGCAACCAAAAAATAGCCGGGCGTTGTGGTGGGCGCCTGTGGTCCCAGCTACTTGGGAGGTGAAGGCAGGAGACTCGCTTGAGCCCGGGAGTTGGAGGTTGCTGTGAGCTGTAATGCCACGGCACTCTATCCAGGGGGACAGCTTGAGGCTCTGTCTCAAAAAAAAAAAAAAAAAGAAAATTATGATAGGG
The DNA here is from genome assembly GCA_963575145.1 of Galago senegalensis. Lineage (NCBI taxonomy): Eukaryota > Metazoa > Chordata > Mammalia > Primates > Galagidae > Galago > Galago senegalensis. Next base: position 14,249 of record CAUYTI010132313.1, on the reverse strand, counting down.
AATCAGAATTCAGAAGTACTGACTCACCAAATAAAAAATAACAAGTACTGAAGGGATCAGGGGTAGAGTCGAGGAGCAGGGGGATGGTCTGTGAAAAAGAGAGGAGTACAGTCCAGGGAAAGGCTTTATTAGAGAAAGAAGAGATCAAGTGCAGAGTAGAGCCTGACTAGGAGTCAGCTCAGCTTCCACACAGTTTCAAGAGACTTTTATTTTCTTTTATCAATAGGATTGATTGTGGGAGGTGGGGTTCGAAGAGGTAGTCTTCTCTTCTGCAGTGGGACTAATTTTTGCACTCAGGGCAAATCTAGGAGTTACTCCCTTAATTGGCCGCCAGCTGGGGCTAGAGTAAAAGTTACTGCTTCTTTGTTTCTCAGGAACATGGCTTTGAAAAACTCCAGAGGGTGGACAGGGATTTGCTATGATCTTACAGTTTGGTTCCTGGCCTGCTTTTTCTCACCAGCTGTTTCCCAAAGTGCCTGCACGCTTGTCAGGGCCATGATGATTTCTTTCCCACAAGTACAGTCTTCTCTCCATTATACTCAGAAGATTGATTCCTGGACCTCCCGAATATACCAAAATCTGCAGACTTAAGACCCACAAGGGCCTGTAGGACTCATGTGTAAGAAAAATTGGCCCTCTGTAAATGCAGCCTTTGCATTCCACTAATACTATATTTTTGATCCACATTTGGTAGAAAAAAGATCCACCTATAAGTAGAACTCTGAAATTCAAAACTGTTTTTGTTCAGGAATCAAATGTACTTAAAAGAAAACAACACAAAATTATCAAGGTTACCACATTTATATTAGTCTATTTATGATGGAAAAATGGAGTTTTTTTCATTTGATTCTCAGATTTCAAAGATTATAAAATATCTTCCGACATCAGTGTAATAAAATTCAAGGGTAAAATTACTTTTCATTAGGGAACTAAAAGGGGACCCTAGAGGAAAGTAATTTTATACCTGACTATTATTATACTTACTTCACAGGAAGTATTCAAATCCTTGTTATTTTCAGAACTATAACCTATCAGGAAGTCACTCTTCTTTTTGCTTTATCTTAAGATATAAAGTGTTTTGGTTTTGTTTGCTTTTTTTTTTTTGGAGACAGAGTCTCAAGCTGTCGCCCTGGGTAGAGTAGAGTGCCTTGGTGTTACAGCTCACAGTAACCTCAAACTCATGGGCTTAAGCGACTCTCTTGCTTCAGCTTCCCAAGTAGCTGGGATTATAGGTGCCCACCACAACGCCAAGCTATTTTTTTGTTATAGTTGTCATTGTTTAGCTAGCCCGGGCCAGATTAGAACCCGCCAGCCTCAGTGTACATGGCTAGCACCTTATCCACTGAGCTATGGGTACCGCCTCCTTTTATTTATTTTTTATTTTATTTTGTTTTATTTTTTTGAGACAGTCTCACTTATGTCACCCTTTGTAGAGTACTGTGTCATCACAGCTCACAGCAACCTCAAATTCTTGGGCTTAAGCTATTCTCTTGCCTCAGCCTCCAAAGTAGCTAGGACTACAGGCACCTGCAACAACACCCGGCTATTTTTTGGTTGTGGTTGTCATTGTTGTTTGGCAGGCCCCAGCTGGGTTCAAACCCATGAGCCCTGGTGTATGTGGACAGCACCCTAGCCACTGAGGTATAGCTGCTGAGCCCATACTTATGGTTTTTTAATATACTTTATGTTTTAATTTAAAAAGACATTTTATGTATTTAGGTTTCATACATTTCATACATTCATTTTATGTATTTAGGTTTATTACACTTGATCTTTAACAAAAGGCTGAGAAGCAATCATACTTTAGTATGATTCTATTATGATTTTTAATTCTTAGCCTTGATTGCACATTACAATTGCCAGGAAAATTTTTAAAATAATGACAGTGGCCCAGCCTTAACCCAGGTGAATTATATAAGAATTTATTTGGCAGTGCCCGTAACTCAGTGGGTGGGGCACAGGCCACATATACTGAGGCTGGTGGGTTCAAACCTAGCCTGGGCCAGCTAAATAGCAATGACAACTGCAACAAAAAATAGCCGTGTGTTGTGGTGGGCACCTATGGTCCCAGCTACTTGTGAGGTTGAGGCAAGAGAATTGCTTAAGCCCAAGAGTTTGAGGTTGCTGTGAGCTGTGACACAAGAGCACTCTACTGAGGGTGACATAGTGAGACTGTCTCAAAAAAAAAAAGAATTTACTTTTAATAAATATCAATGCCCAAGTGTTGATTTTTTTTAAAGCTCCTAGATTATTTTAATATGCAACTAGGGTTGAAAATCATTGATTGGGGTTATATGTGTGAATATTTGGCACTTAGTACTAGATCAATGTACTTGATTATATACGTAGTTTATCCTATATACTTTATAAATAAAGTACATGTAATTTTAAGGTGGTAATAGGTGCAATAGTAGCCATACTTACAGTTATAATAAAAGTATTGTGATCAGATTCATTACAAGAATGCCCCATGGGTTGAACAGGATGAAACTATGCCATACACAGAGAATAGAAGTTTCTGTCTTACTGTTTTATAGGACAGAGAATTTAGGAATCAAGCAGAGTGCATGAAGAAAAGAATTATTTGGGATTTGGAAAGTCGCTGCTACATTGATCCTCCTGCAGTGGTCAGGTAGGGAGAGGAAGAGAATATGTCTAACCAACAAAGTCTATAGATGGGAAAAAATACTACTTTTGCTAATTTTATTTGTATTTGAGTGAAAGTGATTTGAGACTTTTTCTTATACCTATCCATATCAGATATTTTGATCATCTGTTACAAACAGTGGCACCAAGCGCTGGGCATGGTGGCTTATACCTATAATCCCAGATCCCAGGAGGATCTCTTGATACCAGAAGTTTGAGACCACCCTGGGCAATATAGCAGACCCCCAACTCGAAACAAACAAACAAAAAACACAGGCAGCTAGTGATGGTGACTTAACAAAGGTGAATGCTTATTTCTCTCTTATATGAAAGAAGTTTAGAACTGGTTATACAGTGTCATCAGTCATCAAACAGGCTCAGTCTTTCTTTAGGAGTTCTCCTTTCTTTAGGAGTTCTGCAAGGTTGTCTCATGATTCAAAGATGGCTGCCAAAGCTAACACCTGCGCAAATTCCTGGCAGAAATGTGGAAGAGCAGAGTGGTTATGGATTTAAAAAAAGACAAATTCTAACTGTCTTAGCCCCTCTTACAGAACCTTGCTGGAAATGAAGAACCTTTCCTCCCCCTGTCTACCTCTTATATTGTCTGTGGGTTTGCCTGAGAATTTCTTCTTAAATAGAGTCTGGGTTTTGCAGCCCTCTCAGTTTTTTTTTTTGTTCGTTTGTTTGTTTGTTTGTTTGTTTGTTTTTAGAGACAGAGTCTCACTTTACTGCCCTGGGTAGAGTACTGTGGTGTCACAGCTCACAGCAACCTCCAACTCCTGGGCTTAGGCGATTCTCTTGCCTCAGCCTCCCATGTAGCTGGGACTACAGGTGCCCCCCACAACGCCTGGCTATTTTTTGTTACAGTTTGGCTGGGGCCAGGTTCTAACCCACCACCCTCGGTATATGGGGCCAGCGCCCTACCCACTGAGCCACAGGCGCCGCCACAGCCCTCTCAGTTCTAATTCACTGTTACACATATTATATGTTGGAAACCTGTTGATGTGGTGGCAAATTATTGGGGAAGAGGTGTTCTATAATCCTGTGATTAAATCTCAGTATTTTAATAGGTTTGCGTCCCTGAGCTTTGACTTTCAGAAGTGTTTCATTGTCTTTTTTACTTCCCCTTATGTGAGACAAGAAGGCTAGATAGGGCTAAAGTTGTCTAATTGCCATTCGCTTAGATTAGGTAAAGTAGTTTCCTTTAAAGATTAGGACTTTGATATTGTCAACAAACCTATACATTTGTAAAGGAGAGATTTATTTCTTATAAAGGGTGGTAGAGAACGCTATTTCTTACAGAGGGTTGTAGCCTGCAGGGTGGCTGGCCTACAGGCTAGGAAGCATAGCTTCCCACAGAGACCAAAAGCAAGTACTTCAAAGAAGAAAGGGTAAAACAGGAAATTATGCTGAATGGGATAGTTAAGTATATATATCTAACAGGTTATAGGAGGACCTATGAATATTCATAGGAGGACCAAATGGAAGCATAGTAATCAAACATGCATGTTTCTTATAGCCCATGTTCACTTTGGGGTGCAGAATTAATATTTAAATGCAGTAAACTTAGGCTGTGTACATCAAAAGGTGTACACAGAGGTACCCTAAGCTCAGCCTCTGTGGACCATCCAGAACCAGTCCGTGTTTGATGGTCACTTATCAGGAAGGAGTACTGGCCAGTTGTGTTAAAACCGCAAAAAAAGGAGGCTAGTCTGGCTACAGTGTCAGGTGGTTGATTAAAATCTGTGGTAGAACAAGTCTTTCAATAGGGCTGGTTTCTATTTAACTCTTAGGAAAGAACGTCTAATGGCAGTTATCAAGGGGCAGATATAATAAGGTGTCCAAACTCTAATCCTAATCCTATTGTGGAGGAGAACTTAGTTTCTTTCTTTCTTTTTTTCCCCCCACAGACAAGGTTTATTCCTCAAACTAGAGTCCAGTGGCACAATTCATAGCTCACTGCAAATTCTTCGGCTTAAGTAATCCTCCTACCTCAGCCTCCCAAGTAGCTGGGACTCCAGGCTTGTTCTACCCATGCACAGTAAATTTTTTTTTTTTTTTTGTAGAGACAGTGTCTCACTACATTGCCCAGGTTGGTCTCAAACTCCTGGCCTCAAGCCATCTTCCCACCTCTGCCTCCCAAAGTGCTGAGATTGCAGGCATGAGCCATTGTATCCAGCCAGAACTCAAGTTTTTAAGGTTTCTCTGATGTCCTCTTGGCCAGTAGAGGATCCATTTAGTCAGGTGAAGGGTTTAGGTTTTTATTTCATAGTATAGGAAACCGTCTGAATATATTTTAAAATGATATTTTCCCTGAAGGGCTATTTCTTCTATCTTCAATATGAGAACCTGGTGGGTCACCTGGATTTAAAATCTATGAAAGTGTGGGGACACCTAAGACTGGGCACTTTGGAGGTTTTAACCCTGTTAGACCACACTCAGTCTCCAGCAGTTCATCAGTATTACCATTAAAGTATTTCTACCAGTTACTGGCTTGAGTGGCTTCTGCTATTTTTAAGCTGATCGCAGTTGTAATCCTCTGCATTTGCCTACCTTTCTAAATTTCAAGTTGGCACTTTGCCCTATAATTTCAATTCTATGATGAAGCTAAGAAATGTTGATTTTTTTATTTTACCAGCTCTTTTCTTTTTTTCTTTTTTTGAGACAGAGCCTCAAGCTGTCACCCTGGGTAGAGCGCTATGACATCACAGCTCACAGCAACCTCCAACTCCTGAGCTCAAGCAATTCTTAAGCTGCCTCCGCCTCCCAAGTAGCTAGGACTACGGGCATCTGCCACAACACCGGGCCATTTTTTTTTTTTTTTTGGTTGCAGCCGTCATTGTTGTTTGTCAGGCCCAGGCTGGATTCAAACCCACCAGCAGGTGTATGTGGCTGGTGCCTTCGCTGTTTGAGTCACAAGCACCAAGCCCACCAGCTTTTTTCTTATGAGTACAGGAGAGACTAAGCTGTGTCAGATTTGAAACTGGAACTCCCACTCTATGTTCTCAGAAGAAATGAACATATTTTATACTATTTGCAAACTTGATTATTTCTTTAGAATAAATGATTAGAAGTAGAATTTTTATGGTCAAAGATTATGGACTTATTTATTTATTTTGAGACAGAGTCTTATTTTGTCACACGCAGTATAGTGCCATGGTGTCATAGCTCACAGCAACCTCAAACTCTTGGGCTCAAGTGATCCTCTTGCCTCAGCCTCCCAAGTAGCTGGGACTACAGGTGCCCTCCACAATGCCCAGCTATTTTTAGATATGGAATCTTGCTCTTGCTCAGGCTAGTTTCGAACTCGTGAGCTCAAGTAATTCACCTACGTTGGCCTCCCAGAGTGCTAGGACTACAGGCGTGAGCCACTGTGCCTGGCCTCTATTATGGACGTTTTTAAGGCTTTTGATTCATGTTGCTAAATTGCCCTCAAAAATGTGTAATTTTCTTCTGCTAGCAGTCAAGTAGGATTATTTTTAGAATTTTGTAGATTTGGGAGGTTAAAAAACCACCAGCCTACTAAAAAATTATATATGTGTACACATACACACATAAGGAATATTTACCTTTGACGTAAATTATACTGACTCCAATTTTGCATATCATGTTAATGGGCTGATTTTTTAATTTGCAGTTTTCAGAAGCGAATTGCTGATTGCCGGCTTTGGCCTGTAGAGATCACAAGAGTTCCTGTGGCTACTGCACCCAAAGGGAAAGGTGGCAAATTTGATAAGGTAAATATGTTCATTCAAAATTATTTATGTAAGAAATGCAGGATCAGATCCAACCTGTTATTCCCCTTCTAGTTCTGATACCAAAGAAAATGTGAATTGATAGATTGCTGTCATTTCTAATGTGACCAAATCATCCTGATTTACCTAATGCTTTTTGGTTTTAGTGTTGAATGTCTCATGTCCCAAGAAACACCACTGTGCTGGGATAATCAGGATTATTTGCCACCCTAGCACCTTATTATTCACTAACAGATTTTCAGGCTTTATTCCAAGGTATTCTCTTATTCTTTAGCTCTTAATTATAGTTTTACTGTAGGCAAAACCTTGTGAAATAACCATGTATGTACATCCAAAGTGGTCAAATATTGGCAATATAGTTCAACCCGACACATTTTTTTTGGGGGGGCGGACAGAGTCTCAAGCTGTTGCCCTGGCTGGCGTCACAGCTCATGGCAACCTCAAACTCTTAGGCTTAAGTGATTCTCTTGCCTCAGCCTTTCAAGTAGCTGGGACTACCTGCTACAACGCCTGGCTATTTTTTGTCATTGTTGTTTAGCTGGCTGGGCTGTATTTGAACCCACCAGCCTTGGTGTACATGGCTGGCACCGCAACCACTGTGCTACAGGCGCTGAGCCCTGACACATTTTTCTAAATTTCTTTCAGACTTAGCTATTTTAAATGTTTTTGTCTGCTAATTAGTATAATAGCGTTCATAAACATACTACTATTCTGAAAAGATATAGCTTTCATGAGCCTTGACCATGTCCTCTCGTTTTACTCATGTATGTCTGAGGTCTTCTCTGCTTGTTTAAAAACTCCCTGAGCTAGGCAGTGCCTATGGCTCCGTGGGTAGGTTCAAACCCGGCCCCGGCCAAACTGCAACAAAAAAATAGCCAGGCATTGTTGCAGGCGCCTATAGTCCCAGCTACTCGGGAGGCTGAGGCAAGAGAATCACCTAAGCGCAGGAGGTGGAGGTTGCTGTGAGCTGTGTAATGCCATGGCACTCCACGGAGGGCAATAAAGTGAGACTCTGTCTCTACTAAAAAAAAAAAAAAAAACTCTGTGAGGGTTAAAGGTTGTATGGATCTTCCATAGTACTTACCAAGCATGATGCATGGCAGGTAGCAGAGAAAAACTAAATTGATTTTTAAAATTGGGTTTTTTGGCCTAGTTAAAATGCTACCACCATGTAACCATTTCTCTCTTTGTAGTATATTATATGTATTGGCTAACTTTCCTTAGATTTCTAAACCACATAATGTTATCACATGAACATAGGACTTTTTTTTTTTTAAGAGACATAGTCTCACTTTGTCACCCTCAGTAAAGTGCTGTGGTAGTAGCTGGGACTACAGGCACCCACCACAACCTGGCTATTTTTTTGTTGCAGTTTGGCTGGGGCCGGGTTCAAACCTGCCACCCTTGGTATATGGGGCCAGTGCCCTACTCACTGAGCCACAGGAACTGCCCTTTTTTTGGAGGGGGGGGCAGAGTCTCACTATGTCGCCCTTGGTAGAGGGCTGTGGTGTCACAGCTCATAGCAACCTCAAACTCTTGGGCTTAAGTGATTCTCTTGCCTCAGCCTCCCAAGTAACTGGGACTATAGGTGCCTGCCATAGCACCAGTCTATTTTTTGTTACAGTTGTCATTGTTGTTTAGCTGGCCAGGGCTGGGCTCAAACCTGCTGCCCTCAGTGCATGTGGCTGGTGCCATAACCACTATACTACAGGTGCCGAGCCAAACATAGGACTTTTTAGGCTAGTTTCTAATTATTGTTATTGTAGGTGAAATAAAAGAGATTATTTTTAAGCTTGGTATTAAATATGTTTTTGTTCACTAAATTGACTTTTCTCTATAAAAACTTTCTATGACAAAACCATGCAAGCATTAAAAGTAATGTTAAGATATATTTATTACCATGTTCTTCATCATTGCAGTGGGAATCTAGATGAGATCCAACATAGCAAATACATGATAGCAGACTGTCATTCGTCTCCCTTCATCCATGGCTGATATTGCTAATCAGTCAAAGCAATCTTTCCTTCTGAATCCAGATAAATATACAGAATCTTTCTCTATGAAGCATGCTAAAACATCTCCACCAATTGATGAGAATTTAGGCATAAGTTAAAGCCTATTTTTTATCATTGGTCTAGATAATGTGTAAGGCCCCTCTCACTCATAGAAGTCTGTGAACTAATGTTAAAAAGCCTCAACTTCTGATTTATTTAAGTTTTTTTATAAAGCTTAATTTCTCCTAAGAAACAACATGGTCAAATAGACTTTTTGTTGAACATATGTATTGTAAATTAATTTGAGTATGTATAGCCCCAGCTACTACCTTTACTATTCATTAACACTGTTTATGTACATTTTCTCAGTGATCACAGTATTAATTTACCCATTTTTAAGAGAAAGAAACTGAGGCCCAAAGTCACATGACTTGTTACTTAGCAGAGTTAGTTTCTAAAACTTGTCTTTGAACTGCTGAGTCAGAGCTCTATGCCTTATGATACAGTACTTTTTGGCACTAACTACTCTCTGGTTTTATTCCTTTAGACTGAAGATGAAGGTCAGCTTTCATTTCATGGTGTGGCTTATGTTAATATGGTTCCATTGCTATATCCAGGTGTGAACAGAATTCGAGGAGCTTTTCATGTTTACCCTTACCTAGACGGTACAGTCCATGAAAAGGTAAGAAAAAATTGCACGAAAGACACCATCATAATTTATCCTTTATATATGTATATGCTTATATCTTTAGCATACACATCTTTACTATTGATATTTAGAACCAGTTGTTATAGTGGGATATTAAATATGTAGCATATAACTTCCTATCATCCTACCATTGGACCTTAGAAACTTTAGGATAATGAAAAGCCAAAAACTGGAAACAAGCAAAATCAACATCAACAGGTGAATAGAAAAATGAATCTGTACAATGGGATACTATCTGGCAATAAGAAGGAATTAACTAATAATATCAGCAACAACATGGATGAATTTCACATCTATTATACTAAATGAAAGAAGATAGGCTTGGCATCTATAGCTCAGTGGTTAGGGCAGCAGCCACATACACCAAGGCTGGGGGGTCCGAACCTGGCCTGAGCCTGCAAAACAGCAATGACAACTACAACAAAAAGAAAAAAAATATCCAGGTGTTATATCAGGTGCCTGTAGTCCCAGCTACTTGGGAGGCTGAGGCAAGAGAATCACTTAAACCCCAGAGTTTGAGGTTGCTGTGAGCCGTGATGCTACAGCACTCTATGGAGGGCAACATAGTGAGACTGTTTCCAAAAAAAAAGTCAGACAAAATAGAATAGGTGCTATATGATTCCATTTATATGCAGATCTAGGAAAATAATAACCTATATAGACAAAAACCAGAATAACGATTTCATGGGGACAGGGAGGGAGGGATAGATTATAAAGGACCGAGAAGAAAATATTTGACATGATTAAAAGGTTTGTTATCTTGATTGTGATGGTTTTGTAGGAGTATATATGTCAAAATTGGTGGAATAATACATTTTAAGTATGCATGGCTTATTGTCAATCTCATCATGTTGCTTCCCAAGAGAAAGTGAGGATTTGTAAAACACAACAGTAAAAAAAAAAAAAGAATAAAAAAAGAAAAGGTGGATACCTGTAGTCTCAGCTACTTGGGAGGCTGACACAAGAGAATTGCTTAAATCTAAGAGCTGGAGGTTGCTGTGAGCTGTGATGCTACGGCACGCTACTGAGAATGACAAAACAAATAGTGTTATGTCATTATTATTAGAATAGCTGTTTTTCAAGAATAGATTCATGAAAGATCCATCATGTATTTACACACCAAATGAGTGGTAAACTATTTCTATAACAGTAGCCTTTGAACTAGAAATCATACTTATAGATACTTATTTTAAGGTAATTACTTAATAGGATAAAACTCCCTATACTCATGAAAACTTGGAATTTATAATAGCAAAAACTAAAAATAAGATTAAATGTATAATAATAATAGAGAAAGGCTTAGTAAGTTATGGTAAATAAAAATGATGGAATAGGCCAGGTGTGGTGGTTCATGCCTGCAATCCTAACACTGTGGGAGCCTGAGGCAGGAAGATAGCTTGAGCAGGAGTTCAAGAGCAGCCTGAGCAATAGTGAGACCCTATCTCTACAGGAAAAAAATAGAAAAATTAGCCTGGTGTTGTGGCATGTGCTTGTACTCCAAGTCTGGGGAGGCAAAGGCGGGAGAATCACTTGAGCCTAGGACTTTGAGGTTGTTGAGCTGGGCTAATATCACTTACTCTAGTGTGGGCAACAGAGTGAGAATGTCTCAAAAAAAAAAAAGGAATATACCACTATCAAAAAGAATAATTATTAAAATTCTCTTAATATTAAACAAGAAAGAGAATGCAAAAGTATTTACATATAGCACAGGTCAAAATGAATTTTAAATGTATTTATTAAAATAAGTTAAATATGAAGACTATAAAAATAGACATGGTTGGCCAGGCACAGTGGCTCACACCTGTAATTCTAACACTCTGGGAGGGCAAGGCAGATGTATTGTCTGAACTCACAGGTTTGAGATCAGCCTGAGCCAGAGGAGACCTAGTCTCTAAAAATAGCCAGGCATTGTAGCAGGCACCAATAGTCTCAGCTACTTAGGAGGCTGAGACAAGAGAATTGCTTGAGCCCAAGAGTTTGAGGTTGCTGTGAGATATGATGCCACAGCAAAATGCATATATATATAAAAAAAGCTAAGGCGTTTGAGGCATACTTGCCCAAGGCTGTTCCACGTTCCCTACCCCATCTTCAGGTCAATTAGTGTAGTGATTCTTCTAAAGCAAGATGGGCAGTGAGGACCAGGAACTTTACTGCCACAGTCAGAGAAGGCTGTCTTCAATTTGGAGCAGTGGTTCAAAGACCTATGCCCAGCAATATTGTCAGTTGAAATGGCAATCTTTGCAGAGGGCAACCCATATACTTGTAATGAGAGTCCTAAAAGAGAAGCTAGAAAGATGTATGAAGAAATAATGTCTGAAAACATAATCATATTTTATGAAAACATTAATCTACAGATTCAAAAACTTCAGAAAATCCCAGGTATTATAAGCACACAGAGACCCACAATATACACATTATAGTTATATAGATGAAAGAGAAAACTGTGAATGCAACAAGAGAGAATCAGTTCACCAATTATAGGAGACAGTCAGTATGGCTAATGGCTGAGTCTTCATTTGAAACAATGGAAGCCAGAGGCAGTGGAATAATTAATGCAAAGTTCTAATGAAAAAAAAATCTACTAAGCAAAAACAAAAGCAAAATAAAGACATCTCCAGATCAACAAATGCTGAAAGGATTTGTTACTAGGAACCCCACCTTATAGTTCTTTTTTTTTTTTTTTGAGACAGAGCCTCAAGCTGTCCCCCTGGGTAGAGTGCTATGGCATTACAGCTCACAGCAACCTCCAACTCCTGGGCTCAAGCGAGTCTCTGGCCTCCGCCTCCCAAGTAGCTGAGACCACAGGCGCCCACCACAACGCCCGGCTATTTTTTGGTTGCAGCCGTCATTGTTGTTTGGCGGGTCCGGGCTGGGGATTCGAATCCACCACCTTAGGTGTATGTGGCTGGCGCCCTAGCCAGTTGAGCTATAGGCGCCGAGCCAGTTCTTCAGTTCAAAAGAAAATGACACCGATTGCTAACTTGAATCCACAAAAAGAAATGGAAAACACTAGAAACATTTAGATATAAGTTAACATAAAAGAGTTTAGAAATACATTTTTCTCATTTTTTTTCTTCTTTTAAAGACATGACTGAATAAAGTATTAATGACATTATTGTGTTTATAAAATATGTAAATTTAAGTTATATAATAATACTATAAAGGAAGAGAGGCTGAATGGAGATATAGTAGAGCAAAGTTTCTATATTTTACCAGAATTAAATTAGTGTTACTGTGAAACAGATTGTGGTTAGTTAGAATGCATACTGCAATCCCTAAAGCAACTACTAAGAAATTGTGTATATGCATATGTATATATACATATCTATATATATCAACAAAGGAAGTAAATTAGGCATCACAAATATTTATTTATTTAACATAAAAGAGGGTGACTAAAAGAGGAACAGGGGACCAAAAAGACAGAAGACATATAGAAAAACAAATACCATAGAAAACATAAATCTAAGTATTTCAACAATAATGTTATATATGGGGTGGTGCCTATAGCTCAGTGGGTAGGTTGCTGACCACATACACCCAGGCTGGCGGGTTTGAACACAGCCCAGGCCAACTAACCAACAATGACAACTGCAACAAAAAAATAGCTAGGTGTGGTGGTGGGCGCCTGTGGTCCCAGCTACTTGGGAGGCAGAGGCAGGAGACTCACTTGAGCCTAGGAGTTGGAGGTTGCTATGAGCTGTGATGCCACAGCACTCGACCCAGGGGGATAACTTGAGGCTCTGTCTCCAAAAAAAAAGTGTGTTAAAAATGTGAATGTGCAAACATTTAGCTTTATATTTCACTAGTATATAGCATTCTAAGTGATCTATCCCTTTGCACAAATCATGATGCCAATATAAAATCATTATATCAAAAATATTGGTAACACATTGAAATACTATCACTTGTAAAATATTCTTTGTAAGTGCTTAATGATTATGTGTTGAATTAAGAAGCCTTGAAATGTCTTTTTGTTTCTTTATAAAAAGCGGTCTCAGCATTTTTAGTTAACAGCACACAATTGTGATAATATACTGATACATCTTTAGATAACAGAGGACAAATTCTTATTTTTTAATTTTTTTATTAAATCATAGCAATGTACATTAATACTATCATGGGGTACAGTGTACTGTTTCTGTATACAATTTGAAATACTTTCATCCAACTGGTTATATAGCCTTCATGTCTTTTTCTTAGTTACTGTGTTAAGACATTTATATTCTACGTTTAGAGAGATTCACATGTACTCTTATAGGATGAACCATAGGCGTGATCCTACCAATCACCCTCCCTCCACCCACCCTCCCCCCTCCTCTCCCCTCCCTCTCTCCTCTCCCCATATTCCTGGGCTAAAATTGGGTTATAGCTTTCCTATGAAAGCTATAAATTAGTTTAATGGTAGAGCTGAGTACATTGGATACATTTTCTTCCATTCTTTTTTTTTTTTTTATTGACTGGTAACTATGTACATTAATGCACTTCTAGGGTACAGTGTGAGGTTTTCACATGCAATCCGAAATACTTCCATCAAACTGGTCAACACAGCCTTCATGTCATTTTCTCAGTTGTTGTTTTTAAAACGTTCACATTATACTCTTAAAAGATTCACTTGTACCCCTATAAAATAAACCTCAGAAGTGATCCCTCCAATCCCCCTCCCTCCACCCATTCCCCCCTCCCTTCTTTCTCTCCCCTCCCCATATTCTTAGGCTATTTGGTTGTAGCTTTCATATAAAAGGTATAAATTAATTTCATAATAAGGGTGTGTACATTGGATACTTTTTCCTCCATTCTTGAGATACTTTGCTAAGAAGAATATTTTAGCAATCCATGTAAACATGAAGGAGGTAAAGTCTCCATCTTTCTTAATGGCTGCATAGTATTCCATGGTGTACATATACCACAATTTATTGATCCATTTGTGGGTTGATGGGCACTTGGGCTTCTTCCATGACCTAGCAATTATGAACTGGGCTGCAATGAACATTCTGATACAAATATCTTTTTTTTTTTTTTTTTGAGACAGAGCCTCAAGCTGTCCCCCTGGGTAGAGTGCCGTGGCATTACAGCTCACAGCAACCTCCAACTCCTGGGCTCAAGCGAGTCTCTTGCCTCCACCTCCCAAGTAGCTGGGACCAC
>CAUYTI010132312.1:0-38516 GCA_963575145.1 Galago senegalensis | reverse complement strand
GGACGGACCCACACACAGAACAGGGCCAGACAGAGGACAGCCTCCACACAGAACAGGACCAGAGCTGGGCGAACAGTGGATCTGATAGGCACATGAACAGTACTTCAAATATCATAGCTCAAGATCAAGAACGATCCACTCATCCATGGGGTAAAGGCAAAACCCAGCAAGAGTAAGGGATCAGAAATCGAAAGATCTCTGTTACAGTGCTATTAATATCCTTAACTAGCTTTGATATCTCAGGCAAGACATATCCATTGGTCTGTTTTGTCTTCTTTTAAGAGTTTCATGGCTCAGCCCCTGTGGCTCAAGTGGCTAAGACGCCAGCCACACACACCTGAGCTGAGAAGTTTGAATCTAGCCCACGTCGCCAAACAATGATGGCTGCAACCAAAAAATAGCCAGGCATTGTGGCAAGTGCCTGTAGTCCCAGCTACTTGGGAGGCAAAGGCAGGAGAATCATTTGAGCCCAGAAATTGGTAGATGCAGTGAGCTGTGATGCCAGGACACTCTACCCAGGGTGACAGCTTGAGGCTCTGTCTCAAAATCAATCAATCAATCAAGTTCATGAATTCTAGAGGTTCTTTGAGCTTTAACAATCCATAATTATACCTTTCTAAATTTCCTATACAAAGTCTATGAAGAGAATGACTTTGGGAAATGAGATTCAGAATTATTTAAGAAAGCAGGATAATTATCAGATAGTAATGACCTGCTTAAAGAAAATTAAGAGACCAGCAGGAAAAGTAATCAGTGGAGTTTGCTAGTAGTGTTGGATTATTAACAAGAGCAAAATTTGTTACATGAGATGTTGTGACAATAAGAGAACAGAGTACACAAGGGCATGAAGATGGATTAGTGAATCCCTAAATACAAGCCTAGTGTCCTAAGATCTAATTCAAATTATATTGGACTAAAAGAAAGTGAAATACCAAAACATGATTTTTTTTTCATTTAGAAATAAGTACACTATGGGTTAATTAAAAGAAAAAAAAAGAACAGGTAAATTTAGGATCAAAGTTCACAAGTTTTCATAGTGTAAATGGAGAGAATAAATGAGATATTTATTTGAAAGTGCTTTGAAAGTTTTAAATTGCCACTCAAATTTTGTTGGCCTTTCTGCAGGGGTCAATCTATTGGTATCTTAATGGATTTTTTTTCTAAAAATAGAAAAGTGTTTGGATGTTTCTAAACACATATTTCTGAAAGAGGAATCAAAGGTCATGGCAGAAATACGGTGTGGATAAAATATAGTTCATTACTGTGGTAGATTACATTACTCTTTACAAAAATTCCAGTTCCTGTCCCTGCAGTGTGTCTGCCTGTGAGAAGATGATGCCCTGTTGAACTTTGAGGTGGCCTTGAGACCTGCTTTCACTGATGAAATATGGGCAGGGGAGACATGTGTCACTTTGGGGCAGAAGTTCAAGTGCTGGCACATCTCTCTCACCAGTGTCACAGAAGTAGCTATATACTGTGTTGCAGCTGCTCTACCAGCCTGGGTCCCAGAGTGACCGTGACATGAAAGGAAGCCACAGTCAACTCAACCTGGACATATATTGTTAAAGAGAAATAAACCTTTCTTCTCTGAATGACTGGGATTTTTGTCCTGAGTTTCACTATAGTATAACTCAGCCTAGGTTAACAGACACAGTGGTGTCTATATGAGCAGCTTTTGGGAACCCACTTTCTGTTTTAATAACTACAGTTCAGGACACATATTGTCCAAGAGGACACACACTTACTGTAGCTTCAGCCTGATAGTTCCTGAGTAGAAACACCTTACCTGTTTCTTTATTCTCAAGTGATACTAGAACTGAACTCAGGAGCTGAGATTTGAAACTATAGAAAAGCTACAGTATGTTAAAACCACACACATTAGTCAGTCTGTGGATTGTTTTTTTCTTGAGGCAGATACCAGGGTGTCATTTCTGATACTAATACATTTACTTATCATTCATTTTTTAAATTATTTCTTTAGTTTACATCTTTGAACTTAAAAAAAGTTATGCCCCAAATTAACATTTTTATGTATTCAGTGATGTAGCAAATATTTCCCTGGATGTCAGCTAAAGGTGACATTAAATGTGATGTCTATCATGTGCCATTAAATAAATCTGTTGAGCAGAGGCCATGTCCTTCCAGAGATTGTAGTGTGTGTCTTTGTCTATCCCTAACCCTAATGATATATGGCCTAATGATATATACAGAAAGGGAAAAGTAAAGAGAAGAAAAACTGGATAGGCTGCTTGGACAAGGCAAGGAGAGGAGAGGAGAGGAGAGGAGAGAGACATACCATAAAGAGAAATGGAAGTCAGTGCCATGGGAGGTAAGTTCAGGAGAGACTGTATCTTCTTCTGTAGGGAGAATGGGGACCAAAGTCCCATTCTTGGTAAGGGAAACCCTCCCAGAAAGGGGGAACAACAGGGAAGTAAGCAGAGCATGGCAGAATGAAAACAGTTCGGCTAGCTTACATTGAAACTAACAGTTAAATTACTTGTCTAAGCAGTTTCTACCATGATTGGAACCCTGGCCTTTGAGTGATGTTGCTTACAAACACCCCTGCTGTGATGTGTAAGCTTCTGAAGGACAATGGCCATGGCAGCAGCTGCTGCACAGGAGGCCTAGGAAGAAACACTTACCAGCCCAACCCTGCCCAGTCGACAACCAAAGCGAATAACCATCTTTGGAATGTATATTATGGCCAGGGCAGAGATGAAGGGAGCAGCTTAAGTCCTGAAATATGGGCAGGAGGGCTTGTCCTCTAATCACAGAGGGAAATGCCTTCGGTGGAGATAAGAAGGCAATTTTTCCTTTCCACTAATTTTTCAGGGGGGACTGATGCCATCACATCTGCTCCACAGAGAAACTAAAGGGGTCTGACCTCCCCCCAAGGGATCTGTGTGCATGACCACAGGAGGAGGCTGCCCCCACACAAGGCTCAGGTTCCAGATTTCTCAAGGTTGCCCAGACCTCTAAAGTTAATGATTAGAGATAGAATAAGAACTAAAATGCTTACCCAGAGAAACTGCTGATGGTTTTGTTCCCTTCCTCAGCTAAATAAGAAAATAACTTTCAATGAAAGTTGGGTGGAACAAAGACTCAGAGCCACTCACTGCGCCCCACAAGCTAGTGGGGGACTCCTGTTCCCACCTTTGAAAACTCTATTCTGCTTATTCTGCCTCCTTATCTCTCCTCACTTTTAACTTTATTTTTCCCCAGTAGATGGCTGCTGGTTCCACAAGGACCCTGCCCCTAGGACAGGACCCTGCCCCTAGGACAGGACTCCAGCATTCTTCAGAGGAAAAGTGGTACTCAGTGTGAAATTTGAAGGTCATGCAAAAATCAGATCATGTGGGTGTAGCATGGACATGTTATGTGAGGGATTTTCTATGATTCTATGATTTTCTAGCACTGTACAAACAACTCGGTAAGGTTTCATAACCTTGGTCTGTCAATGTCTCACAGCTATGTTCATGTTGATGTGTGGTGGTGTGTTGCTTAGTAGTGATGCCACACCTGAGTGTCAGATATATCCCTCTCTGCCTTATTATACAGTAGCAATCTCAAGACCTAATGATAATCAAAGTTAATTGTCTCTGCTTGTTATACCAAGGAATAAATTAATACCTGTCAGCACGTGGCATCATGTAATGCCCATTGTTTCAGAGTACAGCGTGTTACAATACCCCAACTCCACATATGGAATATTGTTTACAAAAGTATATTCTAGTTGTGTTTTTAAAAGGCAGTCCCAACATTCTGTTAGGACTTCAATCCTGGATTATGGAGCATGTGGTAGGATCAGTGGATGCTATGGCCATGGGACCATGGTCACACCTCCTTCTCTGTAAAGTGGATGCTCAGCCTCTGTTATGTGAAATCTCATCCTGATAAATCCTCTTTGATCCTAGGGTAATGAGGCGAGGTTAAACTATGAAAAGTTGAATCATTGTTTCCTCAAGGATGAAGGGAGTCAATGAAATCAACTTTGCTATGTGGCGGGTGAGAGATGGCAGCACGTATAAGGTGTAGAGTTGATTTTTGTTACAGACAAGTAAACATTCAATGGCATTAACTAAACTGGCCTTCATGAGAAGGAGTCAGAGACGTTAGGGACGTGTAAGCCCTTCATCCCTCTGCTGGAGAGTCAGCTCACCACGTTGTTGAGAATATTAAATTAAAGTCCTGTATGACAGAGAGTATAAGCATTATATATCCCAGGGGCAAGGCCGTGAGTGCATCTTACGCTTTGTCCCGTGACCATATCTCACTGTCTCTTCCATGTGCGATGCTTCATTTTTTTTTCCATAATAAGGGTTGAAAAGACCACATTTGCCAGATCAATAGCCTCTAGTGCTTGCTGTGTAGCTATTGATCTGGTAGGTGTGTTCTCATCAATTCTTGTCATAAATTGTTATTGTCTATTATTATCTATTTTATAGATCCATTATTGTACATTAGATATTCCCGGCACAGCAGTTACAAATGAGGCTGCCACTGAAGTTTATGGTACTCCACGTAAAAGAACATGAGTCAGCTGGGTTTTGGAAGGGCAGACTTGAGAATTAAGTAGGAATACAAAGGGGACACCACTCTGCATCTTGGAAGTCTCACAGGTTAGAAGCTGATCTTTCCATCATGGCTTCTAACTTACCCTGTCTGGGCTTGTGAGGTCATGGTGTTAGGGATATAAAGGTGATGCCACCCCCATATCTTGGAAGTCTCAGAGGGCGGAGCTGATCTTTCCATCATGGCTTCTAACTTATGGTGTCTGGGCTTGTGAGGTCATGGTGTTAGGGATATATTTTTTTGGCCTTCCCTACTTTGCATTTCTTATTTCATAAGTGGAATTCTTTCCTATTTCTGCCTTTTGATATGTGGATGTATATCCTATAACAGTGGAACTGTTGTATTATATTTTGAGCAAAACCACACTTGTTTGGTTTCTTGTGTTCACAACTGGAGAGAAATTGTGTATCAGGACTAATCCTGCCTGGTGTGTCATTTATATCTGATTTAGATGACATTTAGATGAGACTAGACTTTAGAGGAGGTGGTGGATTAATATAAGACTTAATTGGTTGTTGTGTTGTTGGGATGGAATTGGTGTATTTTTTTGTGAGAGAAGGGTTTACATTTTGGGGAAGTCAAGGGGAGATTCTACAGGTTGAGTTGTTGTGACTCCCAATCATTACCCCATTATAATGATATTTGAAGATGGGACCTTTGTGAGGTAATTATGGTAATTAAGTCACAGGAGAAGAGCCCTCATGATGGCATTAGTGACTTTTAAGGAAATAAATGTACTTGCTTACGCTTCATCTACCAGATATGAAAACACCAAATAGGTTGCATACAACCTGCAAAGAGGGCTTTCACCAGAACCTGATCATGATGACATAATCTCGGATCTCCAGTAACCAGATCTGAGAAATAACTTCTTTGGTTTAAGCCATGATCTACACTATCCTTATTATAACAGTCCAAAGTGACAAAAACCAACACAAATCCCATAAAAACAGGCCCACCCTCACGACCTCCTCTATCCTTGTCTCCCAAAGGTCTCCTTTCTAAAACCCATCACACTGGGAGGAGAGTCGTGCTTTAACATACGAATTTTAGGTGGAAACGGTTCTGCCCACAGCACATGGTGTTCCAGGAGTCACCCTTTCTCTGTGGATCATTTCTCCTGGATCTTGGCTGCTTTCATCTTGGCTGAGTCCTGGCCCAGAATACCTGCCACCTCTTAAAGAGGCTGCTGCCGCTAACCTTAGGCTGCTTGTCAGGAACCATGGTTCTGAGATGTACTTCTCTGGATTACAGTGTGCTGTGACTGTGTGTATTTCCAGTGTGATATGCGCAGTTTGAATCAAAGTATCTGGGGCCTGATAAAAGAGGCAGAATGCCAGTGTCATGTTTCTGTAGCAATCCTGCAAGCCATTTTCTATGCTATTTTTTGGCACTGGGATTCTGAGGCTCCCACTGTCACTAGAGCATCACTAGGGGTTTTGTTTGTTTGTTTCCCTGCTCCATTGGACAATGATGCTGCTGGGTGTGGACTTCATCATATTGCAGACTGTTCTCTCCTTAGTGGTAGCAGGATGCCAGGACACAGTGCTGACACTGCTCAGAATCAACAGAAGCTTCCTAGGTTAAAGGCAATGTTCTCCTCTCTTCAAACACTAAGTGCAAGTTCATGGGATTCCAAGTCCATTATGTTTCTGACCGACTAGTTACAAATTTGGGATGCCTTACTACTCTCCAAGGTTTATAATTTACTAGAATGAGTTGTAGAACTTGGAAAAGTGCTATAATTACAATTAAAGTTTTATGCAAAGGATACAAATCAGGACAGTCAAATGAAGAAAGGCACAGGACAAGGGCTGGCAGGGCACATGTGGATGCCAGGCTGTGTCCTCACTGAGGAGGGACTCAGCCTGGGAGTCTCATTCACAGATGTAATTGATTGAATTGCTGGCCATGTTACTGAACTCAATCTATGTCCCTTTCTTTTCCAGAGATCAGGCCGACACTCAGTGACTCAAAGTTTCAACACTACATTTACATGGTTGATCTTTCCTACTCAGCCAGCCCCTTCCTAAAACTCCTAGGGGCCAACCAGGAGTCATCTTATTGGTGTGATCCCAGGGACACACCATGAAAAACAAAGACTCCTATTACTTGGCTAATTTCAAATATTTAGAAATTGAGTCCTCCAAATGTGAGCTAAACACCAGAAAAATTATTGATTATACAATAGCTGTGCGTAATATGGGATTGTACATTGGGAAAATGGGGAATTGTACCTTTATTTACAAAATATTCATTACAGAATTTTACGGAGTATTTACGAAATATTTTCTATGTGTTAGCTACCTTTTTGTAAAACTTTGTAGTGAATATTTTGTACGTACAGGTACATTTTGCTATAATCTCCCATTTTCCCTGAGTATAGTGACTTGTGGGATAGTCTATATAACAGACAATAACCTGAGACCTTGGAATACAGACAACACAAATCCACTCTCCACACTTTCTGGTTGGATAAAATGGCCACAGTCCGTGTAGAAACAAAATATCCTTACACTTCTGAAATAACATAATTACTTAACTATTTTGACTATGGAAGATAAAACATACTGATTTATTTTTTCACATTAAAGATAATATTTATTTTCCTTCTGCTATTTTTTTTTGTTAATCGCTCATACATAGTCAAGGTTTACCATTTATAAATTATTGTTTTACCTGACAAAGTATCAAACAGAAATAGATCCTATCAGAAATAATTTAAGTACACCTTACTTCTACATGTTCTTTAAGAATTTTGAACCATGTCATACGATATAATCTAAATGTTGCAAATAGTAGAAAAACAGCGGCCTTATACATTTGCTTTTCAACCTGCCATTTTAAGCTCATTGCCACAAGAATGGGCTGTTTCTTTTAAGAGTTGATGTATTTTGATTAGTGAGATTATGTGACTGGTTAAAATAATCTAGCTCAGGTAATTAAGCATTTTAAGTGTCAAATCCAACACTCTCTCCAGTCTGTTTCTTTGATAATAAACTTCCAAAGATCAATCAAATTGAAGGCAAGACAAACCTATCCTCTTGGTGCTCATTTTTCCACTAAAGAAAACCCCTATTCCATGGGTCACAAAGTCACTGACACTGCGATATCTTACACAAACAAAAAGCAGTGTACACCTTTGTGTATCAGTTTCCCCATTGGAATATTAAATGTGTTGCTTAAATCATGGAGCTGTGGCTCCCTTAATTTAATCATCCCATTTAGACAGACCCCAAACTGCCCAAATATTTTATGCCATGTTTTTGTCTGTTTTGAAATCTCTTTGATTATTCTGGAATTAGGAAATCAAGATAGATAAACCAAACTTTAAAAAGATTGATAATAACCAGAATGAAACGTTTTATTTGCTTTGTTAAAAATAAAAATATGTAAGCCTCCCCTCATCTGCAAAAAAGAACGCGAGTCCATTAAATTCCCAATGTTGCCCTGTTAAAATATTCTCTTCATTTGATATTCTTCACGGCACCAAATTATGCTACATAAAATCAGTCTTAACTTTTAAAGTATTGACATGGGATATTCTGCAACTAAGTGTTTCCATCAAATATGCCTGAATCTTGCTGGCACTCAAGACTCACACTTTAAGAAATGGATTTGCTTATACAATTAAACACAAGCAATTGAGAGTTAAGCAGATTTCTATTGCCTCTTACCAGCCAAACTCCAGTGGGGGTCATGTAGGAAGAGCCTTAACCTTTAAAACTGTGGCTGTCTGCCATGCCCATACTGGTGCGTCCTTGGTGCGGGGGCTGGGCAAGCACAATAATGAGAACTTAAAATTCCAGACGAAAAATACTGAAGAAAATTGTTACAGACCTAATTAGCCATATGTAGCCTAAACCACTCAGCTTTTAGGAGCAGCGTGAGTACACGTAGTTACTGCAGAAAGGGAGAGGGCAGGCTGGAGTGTGAATGTTGTAAAGGTTTAAGTGGAATGGCTTCATTGCCAGCCCCATCACCGACCTAGTTTAGAATCTCCGTGACATTGAGCTATCATATCAAGCTCCAAATGGTCTTAAAAATTTCCCCTACCTCTGCTATCTAAGTAAAGTTCTCTAGTCTCCGTTTCCTTCCTTTTTCAAACTGCTCTGTGTATATTTTGTGACATTTAGATAGAATCGTATCATTTTTTATTTAAACTATTTCAAAAGCACCCTGATATGTGGTATTTGGGTAAACCATCGTACAAGGGCATCTCCTATGGTCAAGCCTTTACTTCTTCCTCCATTTTGATCTTAAACTATGATGTGATTACTTTTATGCAGATATCCTTTAAAAATTCATAAGGTGTGATCTTGTAACAGTACCTTCTGTCTTCTTTCAGTCTCTTCCTTTGAGCGGTTACTAAGGACCAACGAGGGATTATTAATGTATGTTTTTCAGGGGTTCTGTCATGCTAATTTTATGTGTCAAGTTGATTGGGGCACGTGATGCCCAGACACTTGGTTAGACACTATCCTGGGTGCGCCTTTGAGGGTGTTTCCGATGAGATTCATGGTGGGTATGGCAGGCCAAATGAAGTAGATTGCTCTGCCCAGTGCCAGTGGGCATCACTTAATCCTCTATGAGCCTGAAAAAAAGGAAAGGTGGTGTAAAGGGGAATTTTCATACTCAGACTGATTATTTTCAAGCTGAGACATAGGTCTTTTCCTGCACTTAGGCTGGCACTTCCAGGTCCATTGGTTCTCCTGGGGTTCAGGCCTTTGCATTCTAACTGGAGCGATATCATAAACTCTTCTGAGTCTGAAGCATACAGATTAAAGGGACTGTACGCTCTTTATGGGCCATCCTGACCTCCCCTCCTTCTACCAGATTCCTTATAAATGATCTTTCTCTGTTCCTCTCTCTCTCTTTATATATGGATTGCCATATGTAATGATTTATATATGGCAATAGATAAACCACACATTTGTCATATATGTACCATATTTCACAAGTAATAGGAAACATACCCATATGTTTCCTGTGAGTTCTGTTTCCTGGGAGAACTCTGGGCACTACGTTGGCATAGTGAGATTTACAAACAGCATCAAAACATTCTCATTGTTCTTTGAAAAAACAGGTAATGGACTTTTATATTGTAGAAATACTCTCAAGAGAAAGAAAGTTATATTTTCTAAAGAAAAAAGATTACAGTAAAAGTAGTAATAAATGAAGATTATTATATACTTATAAGCAATTCTATGGCCATTCAAGCCTGGTATGCCATGGGTTTTGGAAAAGAATGGGAGAGATACAGGTAGGTTCACAGCTTTCCGCATGCTGGGCTTGTTCATTCTTCCTTAGGAACTAGTATTATGATTATACTGCAATTTATAGACTAAGAACGATGTTAAGGCATTTTTTTTATAACTGGGTAAAAGGATACAGATCCAAATTTAGTTGTAAAATACTGATTAGCGGTTTGGCGCCCTATGGCTCCAGTGGTGAGGCACCAGCCACGTACACCACCCACATGAGCTGGTGAGTTTGAATCAAGCCCGGGCCCCCCAAACAACAATGCTGGCTGCAACCAAAAAAAAAAAAAAAAAAAAATAGCCAGGTGTTGTGGAAGGTGCCTGTAGTCCCAACTACTTGGGAGGCAGAGGCAGGATAATCGCTTGAGCCCAGACGTTGCAGGTTGCTGTAAGCTGTGATGCCTCAGCACTCTACCCAGGGCGACAGCTTGAGATTCTGTCTAAAAAAAAAATACTGATTAGCAACAAAGTTTTAAAAGTTAAAAATAACAGTGCATATATTAACAGAGTTAAATATTTTATTCTTTGACGGTGGGAACAGAGTTTGAAGGTAGGAGTGTGACTTGGACATCAGTGGGGTGTTTGCCTTTGAGAAAACTTTAGGATGTTACTCAAAATAGGCAAATATCTAAGGGTGAAAGATGTAGCACAAAATGAATGGGATTAAAGAATAGACTATTTATATTTTTATGAAATACTTTCATTGTTAATAAGAGCTTTGTGTGATAGATTATGAGGATATAACAATGTGGTATGAAAATTCAATGTTAATACAGAACAATTAATATTTGATTTTTTATAATAGAATAAGGGTCCCAGACAGATTTTGTACAGGATCTGCAGACAGCTGACTCTCACGGGGAGTATTAAAGGCTCAGTCAGAATGTCAGCAAGGTAACCGAGTGCAAAGAGTTCCTGCACCTCAGGGGAGCATGGCTTTTGTGTTAGGCACTGTTTAGAATGCCTCAGTATTTTCAAAAGCAGTGTGGGAACATGATTTTAGGTATGACACTAAAATTCCCTGAAAAAAAAACTAGAATAATAATGACAGCACAAAAAAGTAAAATTAAAACTGCCAAAATTCAATACATTTCACAGTTGAAAAAGTACCGCTTTAAAAATGTATTGCTTAATTTTGAAGCAATTAGGATTCCTTATGGAAGTTAAATAAAACAGAAGATTGCTTTTATTTTCTGGCATTGCAAATTTACTCAGAAGTTTTTGAAGTAAAATAAACACCAGGGTCATAGCTATTCTTCTATATATTCTGAGTGGCACAGCAGCCATTTCCAATAGAGTTGTTCATCACAAAATAGACCACGTAGACTTCCCTTTATGGCAAATTAAATCGTGTTATAACAATATTGAGCAGCCGAAGAGGAAAGAATGATACACTTTTATTATTGAGAAATAGCAATGTACATTGTAAAATGTTCCCATATGTTAGATTGCTTGTATCAATATTTTCTACAAATCATTGATGGTGTTATAATATTCTTATTCTTCATTTAGATATTTAGGTAGTTCACATTGCTACATCTTCCAGTCCAGTGGTCCTTATTTCTCCCGTGAATAGCCTCTTGTTCATGTCACACAATATATTTTTTACCCTGAGACATACATGTTTCGTTCCTGCTTGTTTGATTTCAGCCTGTTTTTCATCTTTCGTTTTTCTCCTCATATTCGTATCTTTCCTTATGAACACGTGTATTTTCCATAGTTTGGGTCACATTTTCCTAGTTTTACAGGCTCATGTTTTTTATTAGATGAAGAACTCTATAAATTTTATAGTTTGGTGATAAATTTTTTAAAGTATTTTTGGCTTTATTCAGGGACAGATTTTATGACTTCAAATTAGCTTGTTCCTTTGGAGGCTTGACTTTCAGCTCTGTTTACATAGCCCTACTATTGGGCCTGGTAATTCCACTATTAAATCAATACTAAATCAATACTTACCCAAGGACTCAAACCAACGCCCTCTGCATTAGGGAGTTTCCCCACTGTAACTTGTAGGAATATTAAATAGTTTTTGTCCTCCAGTAGTTCTTTCTCTGGCTGTAGGGATTCTCCTCACTCAAACAAACTGATAAATTGTAAGCAGGAGATGCAAAGGAACCCTTAATGTATTTCTAGAACTCTCTCCTCTCATAACTTCTTTCTTTGCTGTATTTTGCTGTAGAAGTTTGACCCATTGTGCTCCTAGAGCTTTGAACTCGTCTCCTTACCACCGCGAGGCTGCTGATCTCTGTTCAGCTCCCTTATCTCTCCTCCCATCTTAAAGTTTCTTACTCATATTCATTTCTTTTAGGTGTCATTGTCCTGAATACCTGTCATTCAGTGTCTCAAAACTGTGTGGTATATTTTATCTGATTTTATATTCATGTAATGTGGAGAGTAAATTCTGTTCCTGCCGTTTCATCATAGCCAGAAATGGAAGTTATGGTTCCTTAGATTTTGATGCTAAATTAACCTTAACTTTTGCCAGAAAATACCTTACGGAGTGTTAAAGTTCATAGGCAGATGAAGAAGCACAGCAGCTGACGGTCTAGGCCTGGGGTTAAAGGCACTCTAAAACAGAAATGTGGCTGAATTTCTAGACCAAACCATGGCCTGGTTAGAAAGAGGCATCCGGAAAGCCTGTGGGTAATCAGATCATTACTATGAATGGAGCGTAAGTAAAGACAAACAGTACTTCATGAGACCCAGAGAGTCACATCTGTTACTGAGTCAATCTATATTTAGAGTTTAACTTAGTCCATTATTGACTCTGGGTCTAAGACGTTTATTTGGATTTTCTAGATAAATACTATATCTGTGTAGGTTCACCCAAAGCTTACTTTGTTTGAGTATATATCTCTGACGCTTACAAAATCATAAAACTTCAAATGTTTATTTTATTCTCCTTGCAGACGCCAGCGACCTCAAGCTCAGCATATGATGGTATCATTTATTTGGGAAAATTAGTAATGGTGGGAGAAGGAAAGGAGAAGCCAGCATTTCTCTTTGGGACCCGCACTGTCCTTGGGTGTTACATAACTAACACTTATATTGACCACTTTCTTTCTAGAACAGCCAGTTCCTTCATATGTGTTTGTAAACATTCGTTCAACAAACATTTAATCCCCGTCTGCCTACTGGATAACTCTTTGAAGCTGTGGAGAGGCCATGAAGAACATAAAAGACAAAATATCTCTGTTGTGTGGAGTTTGAGGAAACTCGGACTACAGTAAACAATGACTAAAATGTGGCGTGTCAGAGACATCTGCTTATGGTCACAATGGAATAACTGGAGACAGACGCAGCCTTTGCATTAAAAAATATATATAATGTATAAAAATTTCCTGGTTTGGCTCAATAGCAATATTTTTTAAAAGTGGAAGTTAAAACTATAGAAAGTAACCTAGCTGAAACAGAGAATAGAAAAAAATTGACAAATAACCCAGAACCTTAGCGACAACCTGGGACTATATCGGGTTTCATAAAGAAATATTTTCTGAAGATTCATTGAAACTTAAAAATTTCCAGTGAACTCATCACAGCAAAGAGAAAATAAAATAGAGCTGGGAAGATTAAGATCTATTGCTGGAAACCAGGGGAAAAAAGGAAAAATGTGACCGCCAGAGAAAGGAGGGACACACTATGTGCAGAGAAGTGAAGAGACCACAGCACAGATATTATTAAAAGGAACAGAGAAAATTATAGGATTAGAACTTTTAAAGTGTTTTTATGGAGAAAAGGAAAAAATTATTGGGAATAAATAAAAAAATTATAATGGGAACAAACCAATTGAGAGTTACAATTGGTGTTGAAAAGAAATAAGAGAAATACTGGTGAGATGTTTTTTAAAAGGTGTTAGAAAATGGAATCTAATGCACATGTTGAGGGTTTGGCTTTAGTTAACAGGAAGGGCAATGTTTCTATGACAGGAGTGAAGTTGGAGAGTGACCATAGCTTTAGGCAGGTGTGCAAATGATGATTTGAAATTGTGGAAGACCTGTTCTAACTTCCGTTTTCCTGATTCATTAAGAACTAGGTCATCAAATGAGATTGAAGCTTAAGTAGGAGAGGTTGTGATTTGCTGAGACTGGGGAAATGTACCAAATTGAAAGTGAGGGTCAGGGGAGACAGAATAAGGGAAGGCGATATGATTAGTGACATCATTAAGATGGGCTTGAAGTTAGTGGTTCTGTCGTCAAAGTGGTAATAGCCGGTAGGATTTTTTTTTTTTAAATTATGATTTGACAGGTGACTAAGAAGTAGCAAAAGGGTCTGAGGGACCTTGTGCAAAGGAAATAATAATAATTAATTTGACTTTAAGCTACAAAGAAAGGAAGTAAAACATGAAATGTTTCAAAGGCAGTGAATAAAGATGTGTGATATGAAAAAAATGTTGAAGTTTAAGTATTTGAGTCAGTGCGCTATTAAGAAGCTATGGTAAGAGATTAGGGAGCTTGGAATTGGGACTGTGATAAGAGTTAGATTAAGATAGCTCTATGGGCTGAACACAGGAATGAATTTTAAAGAAAGGAGGAAAGATTTTGAAAGCACAAAGATCAAGTAATTGGCATGTGAAAGTACTGAAAATATTATACACATATACATACATATATATGTATGTATATTTATTTACATAGTGAAAATTATGACAGAAGTTGTTGCTCAGCATGGCAGTGAGCTAGAATTAAAAATCTTCAAGGAATAAGAAATCACCCTGGGCGCAGCGGCTCAAGCCCGTAGTCCTAGAACCCTGGGAGGCCGAAGCGAATGGATTGCTTGAGCTCAGGAGTTCGAGACCAGCCTGAGTCAGAGCAAGACCCCATCTATACTAAAAATAGAAAAACTAGCCAGACTTGGTGGCACCTGTTGTCTCAGTTATTTGGGAGGCTGAGGCAAGAGGATTGTTGAAGCCCAGGAGTTGCTGGGGTTGCTGTGAGCTATGATGCCACAATACTCTAGCCCAGGGCAACAGAGTGAGACTCTGCCAAAAAAAAAAGGAAAGAAAGAAAGAAAAAGAAAAGAAGAAGAAAGGAGGGAGTGTGGGAGGGAGGAAAGAAATCCTATGTACCCTCATATTAACCCAAAAATTAAAAAATTGTGATGAAGGAGCTTTGAAGGGTTTCAAAGTGGATTGAGTGTCTTATTCTTATGAAAAACATTTAGCTTTTTAGAGAAGAATGAGGGAGAAAGTTCTGAAAATGATAGACATTTATGTCACCCAGGTCTCCTGGTATCAAAGTTAAGGGACAAATCCACATGATTTTCTGTTAGACCAAAAAGATATAGGAGAAGTCACTGATTGGGTTGGAAGGCTGAATATTTACTATTAGTTAATCAGGAATTCCAGAAAGGATGTTGGACAGATGTTAGTAGTTCAAACCCTGCAAAAGATGGGGGTCAAAAACGTTGGAAAATATGTGAATAGATACCACAGGTTATAAAGAACAAGTTGGTGATATGAGTATTTTGAAGGAATTAACACAGTGATCAATGTATTTGATATTGTTATTACAGATGATTTTAGAGGTGGTTGTCTGAGGTTGCTTTGGGGAGGGAATGCTGTGGACCTTGCTAGAAGTTTGCAGAATTCAGGGACTATTTTGTTTAATTCCTTTTAGTAGTGCTGTGGAATATAGGAAACTAATGACATTCAGAGCTCTAGCATTCCTGATGCTGGGACCATATCAAAGTTCCCAGCATGGGAGGAGGCCTGGATGGAGGTGGTTGGAGTGGTGGAGGCCTGGATGCCAAACGAAAGGTGGTTCTTCCCAGCCCAGATGGAGTTCTATGGTTCCTCCCTACCATCTTTCAATGCAATGCCCCTGAATATGGAATATATCAACTACTTAAGGACCTTTTATATGCAACAAATATTCTTGACCCACAGAATCCCATGCTACATTATTGTAAGTTTTTGTGTTCTACCTGTATTTCTAACATACAAATCTGTAAGGTATCTTCTTAAATACAGTTTCTTACTCAGAATATATCTTTGATAAAGTTTGTATATAATAGAGCAAAATGGATTTTTTTCTTTTCCCACATTGAACAAATTCTGACTGAAGTAATAAATTCCTCTTATGTGCTGGTGTTTGTAGCTCCTTTAAGGAATACGTTTCACTTTCTACTAGAGCACTTGAATTGCCAATGAGCATTCCATTTTTTTTCAGTTTTTGTTATATTTTCCTTTCTTATGTTTGAAGTGTTGAGCCAGATCTTTTTAATAAAAATAAAAAAAGGATTATCTTGAAAGGCAATCATATTTTTTGAATAAGTGTTTTGTGCTGTGAATTAGGACAAAATTAGTCCTAATGCCTATAATCTACAGAAAGATGTAGATATTAAAAAAACTGCAATAAAACATGGGAAACTCTATCATTCGATGATTTAAAATGCCATAGTAGGAGAAGTCATGAATTAAACAAAAATGCCGAATTTACTTAGTTATTTCCTAATGTTTACTTAAAATAAATAGAATTTTAAAACGTATGCATGAGTCTTAATAAAACCTGTATTACAGCATTGGAGGTAAAGTTAGCCTCTTACAAGCTTATTTTTAAATTAGTATTCAGAACAGAAAATTATGCATATCTGATCGTCAGAACAGCATTATAAAATAAGTAATGTTATTTCCATTGTGTTTAATGAATAATCACAGCTTTAGAGAGATTGTGTTATTTGCTAAAATTAGCAAAAATTAGCAAATAACACAAATAATTGACATGCAAAGGTCTGTGACAGGGCAGAGCCTGTGTGATGTCAGCTATGACATCACATCAATTTGCTATGACATCTCTGATCTAGCGACATTTGTAGAATTGTGAGCCAATACAGTTCTCTTTTTTTGCATAGATCCTCATGACTGAACGTTTTAAGAAACAAAACATACACAAGTCATTTGTAATTATAGATTTGCTTCGTGGAAAAAGAAAGGTAATGATTTCACTTACGCAAGCAGCTCATAAGTTATTTAATACTGTGCGTTTTCAACATTAGCGATGTCGATATGGATTTAAAGCATAATAATCTATTAAGACGTAAGTGGTAGAAACTTCGCAGGGCAAACATCTTCTTGTCCAAATGTGTTTGCCAATAAAGCAATTTTGCATTCCCACTGCAAATTGAACAAGACAGGTGTCTGCATCCTGAAATTAAATATCTTTATGCAAAAAAAGTCAGTCTACCAAATGTGCTGACAGGTTACCCACGGACAGTACTCACTTACATACATATTGCCAGAAAGGCCAAGTAGCACATTGTTCTTAAAGTATTTTGCAAGGCACGTATTTGACCATGAAATAAATTGCCAGCTTTCCAAGGCAAACCTTACTCGATGCAAAATCCACGGAAAAGACTCAACATACATAGTGTGATTCAGGCCCTCCTAGACTAAGGGATTTTTGAGATGCTTATATTCAGGTTGAATGATCTCCAAGCCTTAATCTATTATGTGTCTAAACTGAATCTTTATTCATAAATGGAAGCACAAACTGTACATAATTTCTTGTTATTGGCAAAGAGATTTATTACAATGGAAAAGAGGAGTACCACATTGTAAAGTGCTGGGTTTTCTTTAATAAATGCAAATGAAAACATTAATATAGTAAGAACTCCATTTGGGATGCCATGTTCTTGAACATTTGATTATCGTGATAGACAAATCGTGTTTCTGGATGTATAATAAGATACAATATATTTTCCTCATAACACATAATTAATATGTACGTAACCCTTTCTTATGAAATAAGTATTCAGTGCGATTCATCACTATTATAGGGCAAGTACTAACAGCCTTCCAATCTTTGAAAATAAAGGCATTACTAAATAATTTACTACAGTGACTTTGTCCATTTGATTACAAGTCTCTTAAAAAGAACCTAGAAACTACTTTCCATTTGAAGCCCATTGAATGTCTTAGTCCATTTTCTCTAGCTGATAACAGAATACCTGAAATGGAGTGATTTTTAAAGGAAAGGAGTAATACAGTGCTTAATATGATGGAGGTGGAGAAGGCCAAGGTCAGAGGAACGCATCTTGTGGGAGGTTTCTTGTTGGATGGGGACTCAGTAAGTGCCTGAGGTGCAGGGTGTCGCGTGCAAGACAGCTGGAAAGCACTCTCCTGCCATCTCCTCTCACTCTTCCTCTTCTTAGAAAGCCCCCTCTGGCCTCCTTTGATAACCTATTAATCCATTAACCCATTAATCTGTGAATGGATTAATTCATTTGCTCACAAAAACAGTTCTCATGCCAGTCACATCATCAATACTGCCACATTGGGGATTAAGTCTGAACATGAGTTTTGAAGAGGACATTCATATCTTAGCATCAGGCTTTATCTGAATTAAGGACTAATTAACTCTGTAGGAAAACCTAAATTCAGAAATAGTATCGACAAATTGATGAGCATATATTGCCCTTGTTTAATGATAGGCGATGCACCATTGTGAAAATTTTATGTACTGAGGATTGGAACTATTATCCTGTCAAGTCTTTTTTTGCATTGATATCAAAATGTTATCACAAAAGCAATAAATAAAAGATAATGTATAAATTTAATTTAACCCATCCTGATTAGGTACCTTCTAGATTTCTGAAAATTCTGGACTAAAATATTAAAAAAAAATTTAAAAAGTTAGGTAACTGTAATTGTCTACCAACATAGAGTGGTGTATACACATCGCAAGGCTGTACGAAATTTGTCCCTGAAAATTGTTGCAAGGACAAGTCATAAGCTGAATTTTACCCTATAGAAATTGACTTTACTTATGAAAACTTTCAGAGTTGGTATTCTGTCTGATCAAAGCATGCTTAGAAATTGATAAGTTGGATAACCACGTTGATGCATTTTACTTCGTTACCGTTCCAACTGAAATTACTGGGATTTCATTATTCTGTTATACGTCAAAACTTCGGTCTTTTTGGTATTTAGGTGCTCAATCTGAAAAAACTTTCAAGTTACTTAAGAGTAAATATTTCATTTTCCCTGCGAGACTTCACGCTGACAGCCTCTGTATAGACTTTGACCTATTTTGGAAGATCTCGGATCCCAATCTCCCTGAGTGAGAGAGACATTTCTGGGGCTGTGGGTCATCTGAGATTGTGAATTTCTAACATGCTCCCAGGGATGCTGATGCTGATGGTCCGATATTTTGAGTAGCCAGGATTATTCCTGGTGGCAGTGAGAAGAAAGTGCCTAAGAAGGTCAACAGAATGGAGTTCATGTAGAAGGCTGCGATAGTAAAGAGTGATCTAACAGGTTCTGAAGTATTCACGTTGATTGTTTCATTGCTTTGCTTACCTAATTTTAACAGTGAGGAAGTATTCTTGGTTCCAAACATCTAAAAACTACTTTGAGTAAATAAAATGAACAAATAAGCAAATAAATAAATTTAAAAAATGTAAGACACTTACATTTTTAATCTGGAAGGACTGGAATTCATGGAAGGACTAGAGAAAGAGACTAAGCAAAACAAGAACCAAGCGAGCTCAACCACAGAAGTTGTAAGAATTTCATCCCCAGACGTACTCTAAGATGTCAGAGCAGCATCCGCAGCCATTGCTGTCAGAGGCCACGGCCACCACTCAACACCCACATCACTGAGTGACCTACTGTGGACGGTTAGCTCCTACCTTCTCCAGTAGGAACCTCTGGTTATGTAAATCTCGGACATGTACTCTCCGCCTTGATGTCAGAACGTGGGGAGAGTGAATATCTCTCTGACTTTCCTTTAAATTTCACTCAAAGTGGTTTTGGGTATTGGAACCAAAATAAACTAATTAAGGGCCACCTTACCTCATTCCCATTCATTCTCCTTCTTACCTGAGTCATCTCTCTAACACATACATGGAGTCCTGGTCACTTTCTTGCTTAAAAGCTGTAGTAGATTCCCACTACCTAACTCATTCCATTCAAACTTTTGATAGACTTTACATAGATTACAATTAGTGCTGTCAACATTTCCAGATTCACCCATATTTCTATATCATGCAAACAAGCCCCACAAAAAATCATCATTTCCTACGTTTGCCATATATCTTTATGACTTTAATTCTATTTACTTTGAAAGAACATCTTGTCCTAGTGGAGAATTAATATCCATCAAGTCTCATTCAAGGGATTATTTTTCACTTATTACTTGTTTTCAAAATCTTTCTGTACTACTTTCCTTCCAAGTAGAATAACTTATCCTATGCAATCTATTTAGACCATTTATACAAATGTATACATAATTGATTTCTTCCTCCAGATTGTGAACTAATCCAGAATATAAATTAGGTTGTATTTTACTTATTCCATAGTCATTAAAAATATTTATTAATCACCTGTTACATGTCTTGGTACCGAGGATAGGGCACAGAGCTTTGTAGCTCTCACTTACAAAGATAACTGAGAAAATGAGAATCAGCATGTGCCGAATGAAGACACGAATGACAATCACTCAAAGAAGTTGCTTGGAGACTATTATTGTCAGAAATGATTGGGATGAGGAATTATGTATCATTTGCTTCTGATTATTTCTGAATTCTCACTTCTACTTAAGAACTGAGACTATGATAGCTTGAAACACATTTATCGCTTTAGGATTCATTTAATTCATTTCCCCAAATTTGAATAAAATTACTGGAATAAACACATCTACAAAAAATCATGCCCTGTCCCCACCTATTTAGGTATGAGATGATCTCGGTGGCCTGGGTTATTTTTTCATAGGTCTGAAGTTTCCCCAGAATGTTTTTATAGCATCTGCTTTAAATTCCAAACTGGATATCTCAGGCCGACACCTTTTGTATTCATCCCACACTTTTTAAAGATAAGTACTATAACATCTTTTACAATTTCACTGTGAATAATTATTTTTAGTAAAACCGCCTATTCAAATCTCAGTGGAAGCCATTTAATCTTCGCATCAAATCCTCACACTTTCCTTTAAGTGTTCCTTCTAAACTATCCTTAAATTTCTCTGTCACGGTGTAGGTAACAGTACTGACTGTGAATGCTCCGTGATGACTCGCTGTCGAGTTTGGCAAACCAGTCAAACTCAAAGAAATGAATGATGTCAGTGATACAACACTGCTTGATAAGTGTGGAGGCATCTAAGTCCTTCTGCTTGGAATCGACGTGGATTTATTTCAAGGAAGAAGACTTGACAGTAAAGCCATGCGGGGGGAGGTGTGAAGTTTCACAGGATGACTGTGCTTCTCTGGGAGACGGCTGCTTTCATAATGAATAAAGGGAAGTGTCAGGTACAAGTCTGATTCCTCACAGCCCCCAGAGCACCCACAGCAACCCCAACTACCTCTCTGGGGTTTTCTGCTGCCCAAGTCAGTATATTTCAGATCATGTCACTGAGGTCCCTAAGTTTTCCTGAACTATTTTCCAAGGGTCTTTGAGGTTAAAGAATTTTCCACAACATTAAGGTTTTCTTTGTTCTTTTTCTCTCACTTTTTCACAAGTATGGCATCCTTGGAAAACCATACAATCTATAATAATATTCCAAAAGATTAAATGTTGAAGCATATTTGAGAATCCTGTTGTCTTCTCTGAAGCCAGACATCAGATTGGGATTCTTAATTTTTTCTTTTTTTTTTGTGAAACATACTTAGTTTTTCAAAGGAATATGTTAATGTGTAATGAGATTTTTACTATCTTTTTTTTGAATGTTGAGGACTTATTGAGGGTACATAGAACCAGGTTGCATTGATTGTATTTCTTAGGAGGTAGAGTCCCTCTTATAATTGTGTCCCTCCCATCACATCACGACCCCCACCCCCCTCCCTCCTTCTCTCTCTCTCCTCTCCCCCACCCCCCACCATGTACTAGGTCATTAATTGTTCTCATATCAGAACCGAGTACATAGGATTCTTGCTTCGCCATTCTTGTGATGCTTTACTAAGAATTATACGTTCCACTTCCACCCATGTTAATACAAAAGATATAAAATCGCTATCTTTTTTTAACAGCTGAATAGTATCCCACAGTATACATATACCACAGCTTGTTATTCCATTCCTGGGTTAGACTTATATTCTCTCTCTTTTTTTTTTTTTTTTCAGTTTTTGGCTGGGGCTGGGTTTGAACCCAACACCTCCAGCATATGGGGCTGGCAACTTACTCCTTTGAGTCAGAGGCACCGCCCATTATTATCATTTTAAAATATATTATGTAACTATTTAAAAGATTTCTTAGTTCTAATGTCTAATCTGTAAATATCAACAGATATAACTCCCAGGGACAAGTTTGAGGATACTTTTGTTATTCTTACATTGTGTGAGACCAAATATAACCATCAGACTTCAAGGAATCTGGTCTGGTTAGATCAATGTGAAGTACAGTGACACTCATTATAGCAGTTAATAAATCTGCTCCAATTTTCAGGAAACGAGACTAACTCAATTTTCTGAAGTTTCTGTTCTAAAAGTCTAGTAAGAATTCAAAGTCAATTAAAATTTGAGCTAAAGAACACCCATACCAATATTTATTATTCAACCAAGTTTGAAGAGTAAGATGTACAATGCTTATATGTTGAAATTATGTGCTTGTTTCTGATTGATTAGAAAATAATTTTAGAATAAAACTGTCCTATTCAGTCACGTAACATTAACAGATTATAAAAATTAATTAAAACCAGTAAGACCCTCCTTTAGGAAGCAGGATCAGAATACAAAGTCAATGTTGACACGTGAGGCAGGACCTTCTGCCCAAGGTCACACAGCTGCCTGGTTTCTTGATCAGTCTTCTGAGTTACTTGGAAAACTTTGATCTCTTAGAAAGAGGTTTTCATTATCAGAGAACAGAAGGTCTGCATCATGGTTTGCCCAATGGTCCACTTTCAAAAAAGTAATATTAAACATTAGAACTACAAGCTAGTAAAGGGCCAGAGAAACAAACTATTATTTTTGTGCCAAGATACGAAATTCAAGCACAAAATTGAACTCCTTCTGTTATCAATTCTCAGGTGCCCTCGAGCTTGCCCTTTGAGATCTGCCTCCTGTTTTAGCAGCTTTGTACATTCAAATTAGGAAGTTGCAATATCAAAACAAATATTATGGCAAAAAGCAAAAGCTATTCATGGCACGTTCCTGGAAGCCTCTATGAACAATAGAGAAACTGGACTAGATAGGCAATCTCAAACATGTTATGCTTCAAATTCATCTCTATTTTGGTGTGATATGCTAAAAACTCTTCTTATATAAGATTTTTTTTTAATTAAGTGCATCATCCTTCTCTACTTTATTCTGTTCTAAGCCATGAGACAGTAAAGTTAAGGGAAAATGTTGGAGCATTTTTTTTGTTTTGTTTTATGTTGGTTTTGTAAAAGATTATGCCAAATGATTTTGCCTCTGACCAGATTTAACTAAATTATTAATTCTAGGGATAACATGCAAGCCCTGTAACTTAACTAGAGCTGACTTTTAATGATATGCTCAGAACAAGAAGGCCTCAATTTTTTTTTCCATAATGGAATTTTTTTTTATAACATAGAGGTGATTTGGGGAAATTTACATTGTCAAATAATTATTAAACTATAAACTACACATTGAGGTTTAAGGTAGTTGTCAAAAGCACTGAAAGAGAGAAGAGTTGAAACAATATTAGTAGAGACTGTTGGATATTTCGGCACAATGCATACAGCAAAGCAGTGCTGGAGCCAGCTGGTGTGACTTCATGAGCGTCATTTTTTAAATTTCCATAACACTTACATTCTATTTAACATCCACTGGTAGCTAGAAATTGGCCATGGTGGAAGAGTTCACACCACAGAATCTGGCTAATGCTATAAACCTCCTCCCACCTCCCACCCCTACAGAAAGCAGATCGTTGAAGTTTGTGAGCACCTTATGTGTACAAGGTCAATCAATGTTGGCACGCCATTTTGTCGTACGATAGTCCTTCCTTATTCACAGATGTGCTCTCATGATTTCATCACAGATTAAAAATGCATGTGGATGAGCACAGAATACTAAGATATAGTTTGAGAGACAGAGACCAGCCATATTCATGTAGTTTTATTTACAGTATATTGTTATAAGGTTCTATTTTATGATTAGTTGTTGTTAACCTCTTAGTACACCTAATTTATAAAGTGAACTTCATCGTAAGGATTTATGTACAGAAAAGAATCCTACTCTATGTGGAATTTGGTACTTTCTTCAGTTTTAGGCATTCACTAGAGGTCTTAGACTGTGTCCTGTGTGGATAAAGGGAAACTATAAATACACTTGCTGTTAGGAGCAAAGATACCTTCAAATAATAGAAGTATTAATATTATGCCAAAATGAGATGGATTCAGCACATTTTTGTCAGGTTATGTAATCAATTATTTCCTTAATTTTTCTTTTCATTTCCTTTGGCTAAGTTGAACAAAGTAAAAGGGAAATATTTTGTTTTTTTTTATAAAAATATTTACATACAGCTCTCTTCTTTTTTATATTCTCGAAACTTGTTTGTTTAACTAATAAAGGAAATGATACAGTATAGTGAATACAGAGACCCCAAACCCAGAAATAGTCAATGTAATCACACAACAGAAGAGATAGGTCCAAGTTTAGAGAATTGTTCTCCTGGCCTTCCCACAACTGCACTTTTTTTTTTTTTTATACCATACATTGTTCTAAAAAATAACATCTAAGGAGATGTCATTGACACTGGACACATCTATTTTCTTCTTCAAAATGTCCTTCAGTAATTCTTATTTTCAAGGTTAAGTGCTACTTGTTAACGATCATCATGCATTTAATACTTTTTGAATCATCTCTCCCTAATGTTTCCTGATTTATCTGATACATGACAAGTATTATACTACAAATACCACATTTATCAAATTTAATTCTCATAATCATTGATACCACTTTATCGAGTTCACGGACAAGGAAAAATGAGATACTATGAGATTAAATGTTCCTGATGCATAAAATAAACTGTAATATAATATAATATAATAAACTACATAAAGAGAATCTTATCTCAAATTTTCAAATTTCTGTTTGTAATGAGGATAGTGTCTATATACATCAAAATAATCAATTATTTTTCTCTATGATAAAGACAACTAAAAAGCTTTCCATTTTTATTCACATCACATTTTCTATAGCACACAAGCAAGATTGATCCCTAAATACATGTGATATTACTCTTCACACTTCCTTCTTAGATAGCTAATATTCCTTTAATGAAGTTGGTTAGACACCCATCTACTGATAGGCATTGTCTTTTTTTTCTTAGCAAAGAAAGGTATGTATTTTTTTCAGTATGAAAACATAATTTATATACTTAACTTGAGTAATATGAAGCAGTTACATTTTATTCAAATATTCTTTCAGTTTATATATTTACCCATCTCAGTTATTTGTAATGATGCAAGACAAATCATGTAATGCAATTTTTGTGAACCTCAGCTTGAAAATAAAGTTGTAGATGTTATCATTTCAATATAGTTGAAAGCATTTTTAGTTTAATACAATAAGTTAAGTATGGCACAGAACTGGAGCATTGTTTTGGATTCAGAAACAGAAAAATTGACAAGACAAATTTGTTCTCTCAATATTACAGACTTCTAAACACTGGCATGAAGATAGTTAATGCATCATAAGTGCTACCGGGTCACTCCAGATGTGTAACACTTTGACTTTCTTTTAAGATTCCAAGATCATATTTTAATATTTCAGAATATCTACTAGTTTCTTTTATCCCTTCTTGCCAACTTAGTTTATTAATCCCTACATTAAGTCTACACTTTATTAGTTAAAACTGGACCAATTTTTTCTCAGTGTTCCCTGTTATTATTTATTGTGGTGCCTGATTTTATTTATATTTTTATAGCACAAGGATAGCTGAAACTGTTTCACCTTTCCAGCCCACACAGCATGTACAATTCTTTATAATCACTAGACTCTTAGGACTTGAACTGGCCTATGGCATCCAGGTAACTTTGTGTAAAATGTAAACATATTTCTCATCATTCCCTCAATCTCTCCGCCTTTCCTAGACTTTGCCTATCTATTATCTACTTCCATAAGATTTTTTTCGCTCATGCATATGAGGAAGAATATGCAATATTTGCCTTTCCATGAATGGCTTATTTCACTCAACATAATGACCTCCATGTTGCTGGAGGATTTCATAATTTTTATATCTGAGTAATATTGAATTTTGTGTCTACCACATTTTCCTTATCCATTCATTCTTGGACGGACACTTAGGCTGATTCCTGTCTTGGCTATCATGGATAGTACTGAAGTAAACACAGGAATGTAGATGCCTTTTTGGTATACTCATCTCTTGGGTGTGTACTTCAGGGTAGGATTGCTGAATCATATGGTAGTTCTGTTTTTAATTTTTTGAGTAACTGTCACACTATTCCACAGCGGCTGTACTACTTGACATCCCTATCAATAGTTACAAGCTCTCTCTTCCTCTACGTTCTTGCCAGAATGGGCTATTTGTTGTCTTTTTGATAATAACCATTTTAACTGGGATAAGATGATATCACATGATAGTTTTGATTAAATTTCCCTGGGGATCAGCTATGTTGAGCATTTGTTATTGGGTACAAAAATAGTTAGATGGAAGGAATAGTTCCAGTATTTGGGAACAAATTAGGGAGATATTAGTTAATAATAATCTATTGTATATGTCATAAGGGCAGAAGAAAAGAACTGGAATGTTCTTAGCACAAAGAAAAGAAAAATATTTAAGGTGATAGAAATTTCAATTACTCTGATTTGATCATTATACATTCTTCCCATATATCAAGATATCATCACATATACCACCTATACAAATATTATACATTAATAATAAAATTTTGAAAAATGTAACCACAAGTTTTATGGAGCTACAAATGTTAAACATGGCAAATATCTAAAAACAAGCAGCATGATGGTGTGGTTTTCTTATTAAATATTCTACATTCTTGACAGAGAGAGAAATTAGTGGAATTTATTCATGTTAGGACATCATAATTATTATGGAGTCATTTTTCTTTTCTTTTTTTTTTTTTTTTGAGACAGAGCCTCAAGCTATCCCCCTGGGTAGAGTGCCATGGCATCGAGTCATTTTTCTTAAAATTAATACCACGTTGTACAGGTTTATGATTATAGAAGCTAAATTTCTAAATGAAGGGAGGTGTGTAAGAGCTAAGAGGCCACAGGGATTTGAGGGACAAAGTTACCAGGAAAAAACAAACTCAAAGAAAGAAATCAAATAGTCATTGTTGTTTTAGCCCTTGTGGTATTTGCTAATTGCTAACTGACAGGCTAGGAAACTCAATAGTAAATTTTGGCGCCTAAAGACTTAGAGCTTGGATGCATTTCTAGTAGCAATATTTTAAAAGTATATATTAGAGCCCCCAAGCAGCTAAAGAGAAAAAAGCAAGTTCTCATTCAAACCTGTAAAAGTTATTTACTTAGAGTAAGTATAAACTGGGAAAAGATCTGGTCTCAAAGAGAACTTAGGTTTCAAATCACTCAGCACATGGTGAGGC
This sequence comes from Galago senegalensis, assembly GCA_963575145.1. NCBI lineage: Eukaryota > Metazoa > Chordata > Mammalia > Primates > Galagidae > Galago > Galago senegalensis. Next base: position 11,203 of record CAUYTI010132312.1, on the reverse strand, counting down.
AAATCTGTACTTGTTCTGTTTGTCAGAAGTAAAAGTAACTCTCCTGTGGAAGATAAGATTGATGGACTCAAATTTGTTCTTTTTCTTTTTTTTTTTTTTTACTATTATATTATTAACATTCAAAAAAATTACCAAGTATATCAGAAAAAAAATAAGAAAATGAACTATATTAATGTCATTCACATCTACATCTGATTAAACAGCAGTAGGTTATGGCAGCTGAATATATAACATGGAAAATTCCAAATATTGAGGTTCAAATGAATTGGAGAGCTTCAGAAGCAACAAAAAACTAGAGCAACTAAAATTTCAGTAAGAAAAGAATCCTTATAATGAATAAACTTATGCAAAATCCATCTATTTTCTTATAAAGTTGGTGATGGGCAGAAGATAGTGCTTGGCCAAAGCAATGAGAGATTGGACTGGGAAAAGGAGAAATCATTAGCAGATCTGTAACCTGTGACTCTGCCTGTGGGCAGAAGTGAGGACAAAAGCTAAAAGGTAAAGTTTTCTGTGCCTGAGGTGCTTAGACATAAATCCTTGCTAGAAAGAGTCTTTTGCAAACAAAAACACAGTGGGCCTCAGGCTATGACTCACAATTTATAGTTGTATGGACCATGAAGATAAAAAGCTTAGCTCTAACCCTCTGTACAACAGTATTTCAGAGCTGAGAATTTAGGGACCTGTCAGACTCTCAAATCACAAACCCAGAAAGGACAGAGCCATAAAGCAGAGATAAATCAGAGGTGGAATTAAAATGCAATTAAGCCTTAACTCAGTTCAATCCCTGAATGAGTTAGGATGATAGAAACCTCATTATACATTCGGACACAGAAAAGGGGGAACCCTCTCCGGTGGACACTTCTAAAGATTCCCTCTTCTTTCATACATAATGCCAAGCATAAAGTTAAAAATTACTAGACAGTTGGGTTTCATTAAAATTAAAAAAATTCACTCTGTGAAACACACTGTTGACAAAATAAAAAAGACAAGCGACAGATTAGAAGAAAATATTTGCAAGTATGCTCTTGGTAAGTGACCATTATGCAAAATAAGCAGAGAATTCTAAAACTTAATAAAAAAAGAAATCCAGACTTAAAAGTTAGCCAAAGCTCAGCAGATATTTTACCAGAGAAGATACACAGATGGAAAACAAACATATGAAAAGATCTCTGAGTTTTATACCATCAGAGACATGCCAATTAAAATACTGATGGAGATACTATTACACACTGATTATAAAGGCCCAACCCATGACACTGAGACGCTGAACATGGTGAGGATGTGGAACAACAGGGGCTCTCATTCATTCAGTTGGGAATTCCAAAAATGCCCACTTGGGAGTTTCTTAAAAACTTAATATTCTTGTATCACATGATCCAGAAATTATTAGAATTTACTTAAAGATGTTGAAAATGTATATCCACAAAAACCTTGTGTGCAAATGTTTACATAGCTGTTTTATTCATACCTGTCAAGACTTAAAAGCAACTAAGGTATTCTTTGGTAGGTGACTGAACAAATAAACAGTGCCACATCCAGAGAACGGAATATTATTCAATGTTAAAAAGAAAAGAGCTATCAAGCCATGAAAAAATATAGCAGCATCTTAAATACAATATTACTAAATGGGAAAAAAAAGGCAACCTGAAAAGGCTATAGACTGTGTGTTTCCATCTATCTCACGTTCTGGGAACTACAAAATTATGGAAACAGTAAAAGATCAGTGGCTGCCAGAATTTAAGGAGCAGGAAGGAATGAATTTGTGGAGTAGAGAGGATTTTTAGGTCAATGAAACTATTCCGTGTATAGTATGATTAATGATAGATATGTCATTTTATAATAGCCCAAACCCAGAGAATGTATACCAAGACTGAATCCTAAAGTAAGCTATGGATTTGGAATGGTAACGAGCTATCACTGTAGGTTCATAAGTTGTTACAAATGTCTACTCTGGTGAGCAATGTGGACACAGGGAGAGCTATGCAGGTGTAGGGCAGGGACATATGGGAACTCTTTCTACCTTGTGATCAATTTTACCGTGAATTTAAACCAACTCTAAAAACTAAGTTCAATATAGTCACTAGATATGCAAAAAGGCAGGAGGTGGGGCAGAAAATAGAATCATCTAATTCATGTCTGATGCAGATAATCCACTAATAAGGCTCTATAGAAGGAAACTATAAGATAATATACTCATGAGTTGGAGATAAAGGTTTCATAATTCACAGAAAGCAGTAATAATACAAAATTAAATTAGACTTAGATATTAAACTCTTGTTCATTAAACCAATGCTAAGAAAATAAACAAGCAAGGCACATACTGGAAGAAAATAGTTTTCAAAACATACATCAAACAAAAGTACAATGTCTATGGCACATAAAGACCCCTTACAGCTCAATAATAAATGAAGCAAACAACCCAATGAAATGGAAAACTCAGGACACTTAAAAACAAGATGTGTTAGTGGCTAATTCATTAAAAGATAAACCACAGTGAGAAACCTGTAAACATGGACTGCAATGTCTAAATTATAAAGAACGATATCATCAAATTTTGATGATTTATAGCAACGTTGCTGGTGGGAATGTGAATTGTAAAATTATTCTGGAAAAAGTCTGACATTTTTTTTTTTTTTTTTTTTTTGCTAAAGCTGAAGCCAGAAGTCTCCTCACAATGTCGTATGAATTTTATCCAGACACGGTGGTGGTTCACGCCTATGTCCTAGAACTCTGAGAGGCTGAGAAGATCCTGTCTCTACTAAAAATAGAAAAATTAGCCAGGTGTCCTGTTGGGTGTCTGTAGTCCCAGCTACTTGAGAGGCCAAGGAAGAAGGACCACTTGAGCCCAGGAGTTCAAGGTTGCTGTGAGCTAGGTTGATGCCATGACACTCTAGCCTGGGCAAGAGGGTGAGAGACTCTGTCTCAAAAAACAAACAAACAAATAAAATAAGAATAAAACAAACAAACAAAAAAGATTCTTATGAATTTAAAGACTTACCCTAAAGCATGGCACTTTCCCTGCTAAAGTTTATTTCCTTAAAATGAAAACATAGGCTCATGGGAAGCACAGCATAGAGGTGTCCATCACAGCTCCATTGATAAGAGCTACAAACTGGAAGCTCTGAGGATGTCCAAGTTTCCTACCAGAATAGGTCGGTGTGCTGTCATCTATGTACCACAGAATAACGCTCTCTAAATAGAAGAATGAAGTAGTCTATGTCCATCAACAAAGATGGATCAGAGAAATATTAAAATGAGTGAAATAAGCATTCCAAAAAGAATATACACTGCATGATTTCTGAATTTCTAGATCAGGAAAAATCAGGTGATGGACATTACCATCAGGTGAATAAAAATTATAATACTGTAGTATTTCCTAGTAGTGAGGAAATTGATTGGAAAGAACTTCACAGGATGATGGGAATGTTTTTTGTCACTGTAGGCATTTGGGTTACACAGGTCCATGCTTGGTGAAAACTATCAAGCATGCACCTAAGGTGTTTAAATTCTAATTGTATGTGCAACATACACAGGTGATGTGCAAATCTCCAAAGGATGAAATTATGAAAATGAACCTAAAACTAAGATTCTTCAAATCAGATGGAGGAAAACAGACAGAGTTTTGAAAAAAATCACAGAAGAAACCAATTACTTGCAGCCAGGATGCTAATCAATATATCCTTCGTATCATTATACTATTAAAACTTAGAAGCAGAGTCACCGTCCTGACTGATTTTGTGCTCAGCAAACAACAAATACAAATTACCCTGAATATTTTCTATTATAGATAGTGCAATTTACCTTTAGACCAGATTGGATGAAAATAATTAGTTGGATGATCTAATTCATGCATCAATCTTCTGCAAGACGGGTCATCACAAGTCGATTTTTCTGAATTTACTTTAACCCTAGAAAACTAGGGAACTGATAACAATAAATTTAAGGGCAAGAAAAGATCAAAAAAAGGACATTTAACCAGAGCAAATTAATAAAGGCAATTAATTAAGGTAAGACCTTGTTGACTGCTTTAGTTACTTACTTTCCATCATTGTCACTCTTTTTAATTTGTTTTAAAAAGAGAGGCTGTTACCTATTATGAAGCTATGAAAAATAAAATAATAAAGTACATCCTACAAACTATAGAAATTTAAAAAGGGACAATTAATTCAGCCGGAATATGTGAGCAAGGAAACACCAGTGTTATCCTAAATAAGTTAAATGATGAACTATGAAATTTCTGAAGGTGTTCAGCGCATACTGAATACATATCACTAAAAAACTACTTTTCTAGAAATGGCAACCTTCTAACTGGATGGAATAAGAAAACGTTTCTAGTAATGTTGACATGTGTCTAGCTAAGCATACGAGGTCTAACAAAAAAGTTAGTGAATGTATCCTGGAAAAAGCACTATGTACCTCACTGCTCAATATCACTGCCATCACCTTCAAAGTGACCCTCTGGGAAGCTGGGTGCTGGTGCCAGTGCCTAGTCTACCCTTTGAAGCAGTTTTGGAATTCTTTTTCTGGAATGACCAGTAGAGCTTTTGTCCTATGAGGCTTGACAGTTAAGTTCATGAACCTGCCAGCATGTGCTTATGTTGGCAGCCCTGTACAAATCACCCCTTAAGATTTCCTACCATTAGTTTCCCGTTCCTGGTGACTCACAGCTGTGTTTGGGTTAATGTGGGGTAGTATCTTGCTGAATGAAGTTCATTATTGTTGTTGCATGTTTTTGTGTGATATACAGTAACAGCTCTGATGATCATTCCAGAAAAAGAGTTCCAAAATCTTTTAAAGAGTGGACTGTGCGCTGGCATTGGTATGTATCTTCCTGGGGGGGGGGGCTGCTTCAAAGGTGACCAGAGTGATATTCGATGCAGTGTGTAGCACTTTTTCTAGGATTTGTTTTTGAACTTAATTGTCATACCTTGACTATGCATATAAGTATGCATTGCTTAGGAAATAACTTACCTTAAACATCTGAACCATCATCTAATCCCTGAGTATTTTCTTTTTATTTATTTATTTATTTATTTGTGAGACAGAGTCTCAAGCTGTCGTCCTTGGTAGAGTGCTGTCGCGTCATAGCTCATAACAACCTCAAACTCCCAGGCTCAAGCAATTCTTCTGCCCCAGCTTCCCAAGTAGCTGGGACCACAGGCACTTGCCACAGTGCCCTGCTATTTTTTGTTGCACTGTGGTCAGGCTGGATTTGAACCCAACACCCTTAGTATATGGGGCTGCCCTACTCACTGAGCCACAGGCGCCACCCTGTGAGTGTTTTCTTTACACACCAGATAACCCTTTGTTCAAATATTGTAATTTGTTCATTGTTATACCCACCATGGAGCACAGGGCTTGGCACAGATGGCTCAGGGGAAATATTTCTGCTTAATGGCTTCTTCGTACTCCTCTCCCTTGCTTTTGATAGAACTTTCTGACTGACACTAGGATTTGTGCTTCTCTATCAAATGCTCATAATAGTATGTTTAAGAAAAGTAAATGTATTCAAATTACTAGTTACTTTTCAACTCTGCTTCTTTCATTAACTGTCATCTCTTCAGGGTAGAGTAAGAAGAATGCACAATTTACCTTTCAAAGATATACATTTTAATTTTTACTACTTATTTGTTTTCCCAGATTTATTTAGGTAAATGTATTCCTGACAAATAAAAATGTGTATATTTATGTTATATAATGTGATTCTTTGATACACATATACATCGTGAACAGATTAAATCAACCTGGTTAATATATCCATCACTGCATATACTTATCGGTTTTCATGGTGAAAGCATTTGAGATCTGCTCTCTTAGGAATTTTCACAAGTATATTATTTTACCTATCTTTAACCATGATCTACAATAGAGATTCAGAACCATTCGTTCAATCAGAGTGAAACTTTGTGCCCTTGGCCCACATTTCCTACCCCTCCTCCCAAATCTCCTGATAAGCACAATTCTACTTTCTGCATCAACCTTTTTCCATTTCACGTATGAGATTAGGCAGCAGGACTTGCCCTCTTTGCCTGACGTATTGCACTTAATATAATGTCTTCTAGTTCATCCATGTTATTGCAATGACAGGTTTTCCTTCTTCTTGAAGGCTGAATAGCATTTCACTGTACATCTGCAATGCTTTCTCTTCATCCATTCATTTGCTAATGAACACTCTGGTTCATTCCATAGCTTGGCTAATACATATAATGTAGCCATGAGCCAGGGAATGCAGGCCTCTCTTCTGCATACTCATTTCCTTTGACTATATACCAAGAAGTGAGACTGACGGGTCATGTTGCAGTTCTGCCTTGAATATTTTGAGGAACCTCCATACTGTTCCATAATGACATTGACCCTGACATTGCACAAGGGTTCCCTTCTCTCCACATTCTTGCCAGTGCTTATCTTTTATCTCTCTGATAATGGCCTTTCTACATAGGTGTGAGGTGACATCTTATTGTGGTTTTAAAGGGCATTTCCCTGATGATTACTGTTGCTATCATTTTTTCATATACCTATTAAACACTCATACACACTCACACACATATACATGTATTTCAAGATAGAGTCTCACTTTGTCACCCCTGATAAAGTTCCTTGGCATCACAGCTTACAGCAACCTCAAACTCTTGGGCTCAAGAGATTCTTTTGCCTCAGTCTACCAAGTAGCTGGGACTTCAGGTGCCTGCCACAACCCCCAGCTATTTTTAGGGGTGTAGTTTCTCTCTGGCTCAGGCATGAACCACCACGCCCTGCAAAAACATACATTTTAAATATAATACTTCACTATTTTCTTGATATAAAGTATTTTTTGAAAATTCATGGATCATTACAAAGGAAAATATTTTTACAATAATAGAATTTTTATTTTGAAATGGAATTTTAGTTACAGGAATGTGTATTATGTGTCAATTCTTTTGAGTCCTTCAGAATCGCAATGTATGCTGCTACCATAAAAGCTAAATATTTTGCTCTCTCTCGCCTCCTTCTGCCTTCCTTCTCTACTCTCTCTCTCTTCTCTTCCCCATTCTCTCCTTATCTCTCTCCCCTCTTTTCTCCCCTCGGTGCTGCTCTGCAGCCTCCCTCCTCCCAGCAACAAAGAACTTTCGTACAAAAAAAAAAAAAAGCTAAATATTTTTTAAAACACTTATTTTTCTAAAATGAAAACACAACCAGTATAAATTAGTAGTCTATTAAAATTTTAAAAAATTATAACAGTTATTATCGTCCACACTATTTGTGTAATAAATTATCAGTATTGACAAAAGGCGAATAAAATCGAAGAAGACTTAAGAAACATTTTAGCCAGTGTGTCATGGCCACATTTTTAATGAGTGTTCATGTGGTACAGTGGGAAAAACGGAGATTTCACAATGTTTGAGCCTTGGTTCCAACTCTCAGAATATTACTTATAAAAGAATTTCTGAGACATGAGTATCATTGACCTGTTCTGCAGAGGTGTTCAGGGTGAGTCATGCATAATAGTGATAATAAATAGAAAATCAGGTTGCATTACACACTTCCACATATAAAATAAAAGTGGAAAACAATTGCATAAAATATTTTTGTACATCAAGGTTTTACTAACTTATTATAAGGGTGATCTAACGTGTAAACACTTCATTTTTACAGTAAGGATGAAAATGAAATTTTAATTTAATTTTTATTTTAGCATTTTATTTTGTCCGTACCATCATGTAGCATGTAGCTCCTAAATATGTCCTGCCGAGGATACCCAGATTTTTTAAATGATATTTCTCACATGCCATGTATTATTTGTCTCCTTAACCTTCAATTTGGTCATAAAACTTTTATACATTTAAATAAGTTTTTACTCTTTGCTTCAGCAAATCAATTATAATTGACTTTTAGGTGATTCACGTGGGTTAGTGGAAATGCAATGGTGAGTAGGCAGCTCACATTTTTTAAACATAAAGGAATGAAAACATTAGATTAAACATTTGTATTTGATGGTGAGCACCTTTATAGAAGACGATATACCCAACATCTGTTATCTCCCTGTTGAGCACTCTGTAGGCTGATGAATGGATTGATTGTTAAACGGTTGGAAGACGACCAACTGGGAGAAATGAGTTACAGCAGCTGGCTTAGGAGCTACTCATTCCCCGCAGGTGTGGGGGGACGGACACCTGGGTAAATAAACAATTTATTAATATTTGGTAGGAAAAAGACAGTTTATCTATGACTTTCAGAACTTGGCTTTGGATGAAGATTCCTTGTGGTAAACAGAACCCAGTACTTGTAAGTCCTGATTCCCTAGAAAATATCATCATGTGTTGTAACATAGAATATACAACTCTATAGGGGGTGTGGAATGTCCACTTTAGTGCTTAAATTCTCCCGCTATGTGAGTGATCCCTTGAACTTCACATAGAGACCATATCTATTGCAACTCAGAGGGTCAAATGCCAGGCAGAACTCAAACGCAGGACAGCGCCCTCTACCTCTCCGAGCTCTTTCTGCTTCATCTGCATCTTTTGACTGCTGAGATCCTTGTCGTTATTCTGTCAATATCAATGTGTGTGTGTAATTTGTCTATCTGATGCTTGGAATGAACATAGCTATATAATGTATGGATCGATAAAAAATCAATGAGTTAAATTTGCAATCTTGTGTGTATGTGTGTGTCTGTATGTGTCTGTGTTATGTGATATACATATATGTATCTTGACTATTTTGTGTCTTTTAATTCTGCTATTTTATACATTTAAGGGTGAATCTAGGGGCACAGACTGTGCGGAAGATCAAGTCCAGTGGAATACCTGTAGATATCTGAGCACAGTGTCTTAGTGAAAAAAATGAAAATCAGGTATTTACCATATGAACAAAATTCAGACCTTGGTAGATAAAATGAGTGTCGTGGGGAGAATAAACGTTTTCAGCCTTTTTACTTAAAACAATATACGACTCTGCATAAGGAGTCTGACATTTGTTATTTAACACTCCCTTCTTATGAGTTGATGGGAATAATTGTACACTGCTGAGTGTGACACAGTGCTATGTTCCCGCACACAGCCAGTTCATGAAGATTTCACAGGCTACAATGACAGATGACATAGATAATTTTGATCTAATTTTTATTGATATACAAAAGATTGTGAACACAATCTGTTGTCTGTAGTTTACGATGTGAAATGATTTTAAATGTATCATTTCCTATACCTCGATATAGTTATCCATGAAAGATTATGCTTTTCTCTGTATTTTTAAATTTGTGTTACACAAACATTCTCTAAAAAATATTTGCCTTACACATTATTTTTCCTTTTTAGAGAGTCTAGTTTCTAAAAATGTCATTTTGACATTTTCTGGGTTTCTTATTTCATAATTTGTAGCATAATTTGTAAATTTAAAAATATTAAGAAGTCAGCACAAGTTTCTAAATCTGGAATAACTTGTTTAACTTAAGTGTGAAGCCAGTGTAAAGATTGCAGTCTACTTTTATTTCCTACATGTTTTTATAATTCATTCAATGTTTCTATCCTTGAAAAATACCAGATTAGATTCCTATTAGAATACATGCAAAAGCAAATTTTCTAGAAAATATCCTCACTTTATACGGAAATGTAACTTTTCTTATTAACTATGATGAATTATGGTAATCATTAATCTATCTTAAAAAAAGCTTTCCCAGAATATTTCTGAAGACCGTGAATTCCATCCTTTCTGAGAGCTCAGTTTGCTTTGCCTTTTGTATGCTGTGTATAGCTATCAACCTAAGAACTATCTGAATTATGCCAACTGTTTTAATACAAAAGAGGCATTTTAAAATATGAATAGCTTTAGTAAAATGATATAAAACACAGTTGGCCATTATTAAAATAAATGTGCTTTTTCTCAGCATGAATAATTTCTGGTGCATGAGTAGAATTGCATTGGTGGAATTGTAAGTCTCACCTGCCTAGAAGAAGTCTCTCCACTTCTTTCTTGCCTTAGAGTGAATCTTATGTAAATATGAGATTCTACATCAATGTATGGTTTTATGTATATATAGAGAAAAATATCATGTTCCTTTAATTATCTTAAAAACACCTGTAGGTATGTTGGATAGCGCATTCCTATCTGAAAGAATATTCTAGATTCAATATTAAATTTTAATTAGTGGCAAAAAAATATATAGCATTTCCCAGACTAATGACAAGAACAGAGACGTACAAACTAAAACCAAAATGATTTCAAGATTAGTAAGACTGTTGTAGATATTGTACTACAAAAAAATATACCTGAAGACTCATGTATCTGCATAATTGGACACCAGCATGGGTGCGAAGTCTCGTTTCAGTATCACCATTTTCCAATAAGACAATTACTTATAGTATTTCTAAATCAAAAGGTTTATAAAGAACACATAATACTATGAAAAAATATGCTAAAAATATATTATTGTTTGGGACCTACCATCAACAATGTAACAAGAACGTTGATCAAATAGTAAACCATGGCATTTTTCCAGATACTGGGGACATCTTCCCTTTACTGTTACCCACTGGTTGCTCATATATGCAAATAATATTATTTTTATATGTCTAACATTAATGTATGATGTATAATTGTGAAACTCCACTCCTATTAACTACTGATTCCTACATTTATTAACAATAAACATAGCATGCATTTTGTTTCTTTTTATAGAAACAGTATAGCCCGTAAATGTATATATTACCTACTAATTATAGATAGCATATGCAATCTATCTATCTGTATCTATCTCCCTACTAGATGTAGAGAAAGAAACAAGGAGCCAGGTGCTGCATCATGATGTAGGCGTCATCGATGAACTACATACTACATATTGCACGGTGATCCGCTAAGACTTTAATACTATATATTCACTGTACTTTTTGTTATTTAGATATGTTTAGATTCTTAAATACTTACCATTGAGTTACAGTTGCTTATGTTATACAGAAACACACTGTACAGGTACATAACAAGTGATACAGGTGTGTATCTTAAGAGCAATAGCATCCCATAGTAGGCTAAAACACCTAAGTTTGCCTTACTACATTCTGTGATGTTTGCACAATGCATTTCTCTCTTTTTTTTTTTTTTTTTTGAGACAGAGCCTCAAGCTGTCCCCCTGGGTAGAGTGCTGGTGGCATTACAGCTCACAGCAACCTCCAACTCCTGGGCTCAAGCGAGTCTCTTGCCTCCGCCTCCCAAGTAGCTGGGACCACAG
>CAUYTI010132311.1:0-12804 GCA_963575145.1 Galago senegalensis | reverse complement strand
CCTCAAGTGATCCTCTCCCTTTAGTCTCCCAAAATGCTGTGAGCCACTGTGGCTATCCCACTTCCATGTTTCTTGAACCTACTCCACTGCCTAATATAATATACACTCAAAATTACTAAAATAAAAATAAAAAACAAACTAAAAAAAAAAAAAGAATCTGCTAGGAAAGGTTTAGGTAAAAAAAATACTGTTGAACTTTTATGATGTTAGGAAAAGGAAACAAGAGACATTGAAGGTTTTTTGTTGCAATTGTTGTTTTCAATAAAAACCTCCAAACCAACAAACTTCTATCAAGAAAACAATAACTTAGATATCATGTTAATTAGAAAATATTTTGAAATTTTTATGGGAGTGGTATTGACTCAGTCTTCATATGAAACTCTTACAATATTGATTATCTTTGTGACAGTTCTCATGGTCTTTTTATATACTCATGTATTCATTATTTTTAATGCACTGAGTTCAATACAAGGCAAAACATATGTTTAAAAATTATGTCATGGCTCAGCACCTATAGCTCAACCGGCTAAGGTGCCAGCCACGTACACCTAAGGTGGCGGGTTCAAATCCCCAGCCCGGACCCGCCAAACAACAATGATGGGTGCAACCAAAAAATGGCCAGGCATTGTGGTGGGTGCCTGTGGTCCCAGCTACTTGGGAGGCGGAGGCAAGAGACTCACTTGAGCCCAGGAGTTGGAGGTTGCTGTGAGCTGTAATGCCATGGCACTCTACCCAGGGGGACAGCTTGAGGCTCTGTCTAAATAAATAAATAAATAAATAAAATAAAAATTATGTCACCTAGTGGGTTCTTTTGAACCAAATCTTCACATATACTATATTTTGCATAAAATAGAAAAATTCAATGCTTATTGATCAATTTTAAAGTATTATAGGTGTATTTTTAAGAAAATATGACTTATACATTGTATGCCCTCATGACTTGAGTTATAAAATTTTGGAGTTTTATTTTTCATATTATTAGATATTTTTATATTAGGAAACGGGAGCATGTTATGATGTACTAGAATGTAAAACTGTAATATGAAAGTTTTTTAGATGCATTTTTTAAATGTCTCATCTATAAAAATAAATAGTATCTTCTGGCATTACTGACATGTGTTTCAACAAAAAGAAAATCTCAGAAAACCGTCTCCAGTCAGCAAGAACTACAATGCACTTTTTTTTTATTTGACCACACATCTTATATATTGACATAAGCACCTCAAAATTTAAATAAAGAAATACTGTAGTTCATTTTAAATACAGAAATATTGTAGTTCATTTTTTTAAAAATTAAATTTAAATATTTTGTGTATTACCCCAAATAGGAAAACTATTATTTCTCTCTAAAGTGAGATCTGAGATTGTAGGCTAGTACCCTAATAATGTTCGGCAGACAAGTGTCCGTTTCTGTTTAGTTTTTAAATTTTGGCTACCATAAAGTTATAGAAAAGTGGTGACCTATAAAACAACTCTAATATGGAAATACAGTTCTTAAGTTTCTTTTTAAAAATGGAAGAATTTGACAACACTGGGTAAATCTATACAAATAAAAATATTCACATAAAAAATAAATCACTCTAATCAGTGGCTTCAAATATCTTACACTATAAAACATGCCTTGACATTCCATTACCTTGGTGTGTTAATCTAATGCAAATGTATTTTCTCCTTATGTCACAAAAAGTCGTAAGACCAGGCAGCACTTGGAGATGATTGTCACGGGAAGGTAGCAAAGTGCTCCCTGAAGTATAGGGAGTGCTCTAGATAACAAGGTTCAGCCTATTCCTTTGTGCAGCATGTTAAGAAATCAGTTTCTCAAATTGCTTCTTTCTATCCCAGGCCTGTTCTTGATCTTTAGAAATGCATTGTCCTTAAAATAGGGAATGAAACTTTCCTCGCTGCACAGATTGTCAGCCAAATATGTTGAAATTTTACCCATATTTACTCTTTATGGGTCTAACAGAAGCTGGGCCTTGTGTGAGTTTTTGATGCAATATTAGCATTGTCTATTTCTCAAACTGTGTAGCTTATTACTAATGTAAACACATAGGAGTAACTCATATAACCCAATTTCACCTCAAACAATGAGCAGAGGCAGATACTTTGACATGCAAATCTATGACTCAGATATGCAAAAAGAACAAGAGTTGGCCTCTCTCCAGCTTGACTGCCACAGACCTCCTCTTAACAGAGCTTTTCAGGACACTTCTCTTGGTTCTCACTTTCCTACTCCTCTCTTGGCCTTTTTAACAATTTTATCTTATTGTGGTAAAAGCACTTCATGTGAGAGCTATCATACATTATTGTTGACAATAGATACCATGTTCTACAGCTGATCTCTCGAGCTCAGTCATCTACATTAATTTAAACTTCATACTCATAATTAGTAACTCCCCACTTTCCTTCCCCTTATCCTCAGTAAACACCATTCTACTCTAATTCTATGAATTTGATGAATCACAGCAACCAACATGTGAAAATAAGCTAAATATTCAATGTGTGTTAATCAATAGATTTCTCCTGAACTCTTTCAGAACTTGCGCAAACTTCTTCCTAAAAGGGGTTATTAATTCCACATAATAGCTAAGTCAGCGCTGGACAGCCTTTCCATCATTTAAATCATTTCCTTTCCATGTATTTTGGATTCAGCTCTCTGAGCCCTGTCTTGCCTAAATACTTTTTCACCTTTTTTTTTTTAAAAAGATGAACTTAAGAGAATCTATAGTTTGATAATCAAGACTAAGTAATCATTTGTTATAAGTGTCATTTACCCTGTCTTTTCCTTAGATAATAAATTTCAGCCATTTACCTATAGTCAATGGGAAAAATCTGACTTGTAGACAGCACACAGGGAGAGGTGAATAATTCAATTAGCATAAAAAGTCACTATTTCGAGGGATTTTTCATATCCTCTTGCTAGTTTAATAGAATTATATTTATCAATAGACTATTTTTACATTCAAAAAGTCTTAGATTTTACCAGTTTTATCAAGAAATACTTCCTTCAGAAACGTGATGGCCCAGAGATAACAGCCTAGCTCTTCCTTCCCTCTGCATTAGTGCAGCTTTGGTTAATAGTAGTAGTTTTCACAACTTCTCACCAATTTATTTTATTCAAATTCAGAAATTTATATTGAACTGCCTGTTTTCTTCCTGAAAATGAGTTTCATGCTTCTGAGTGTTACATTTATTACGGATTTACATATGGCAGTTGTTTGAAAAGCCTCTAGGGGAAGGTTCTAGGTGAATCTTTAGCATTGTAAAAACAGCTTGAAAATAACTCGAGACATTACCAAACTGATTTGTATCACATTTTCATTTTATTTTTATGAGAATCTGTGGTTGGTAATTCAACTTTGTTTGTTTTTTCCTTCCGTTGTCAGGAACTCATGGGAAGAAAGAATAGGTACATTTAATCAATAGTCGTAGGGAATCTGGTGACCTACAGGTCAGGTCAATACAAATTTAAATAAAAAATTTGATTTTCAGCAATTGCAATGTTTTGGGGGGGAAACTATTGACAAATATTATAGAGTGAACGCAAGACCGTCTACTTCCTGTTCTACCTCGTGACTCACCGCATGAGTAATTCACCATCTGTGCCTTGATGTGTCAATTATATCCTCTAGAATCATATTTTTACATGTTTCCATAAGAATAAAAATGGCACAGTTACATCAATGGAAAGGGAGTGTGTCTAATTTTCTGGTTAGTTTTGTCAGCAGAAGTACAAAAATAAACATTTGAAGCAACAATGTATAACACACACACCCCATCACCAACATAAATGGTTCCTTCAATGTCATGTTTCACTCCAGCCACAAATGAAAGGCAGAAAGATCCCTGAAGCTCACCAAACCAGCCCCCTTTCTGAAGCGTGAGTTCCTCTCCAGTATTCCCAATAAGTGGGCAGGAACAAGAGGAAATTTGTTTCCTTTTTTTAGGCAATTCTCCTTGTTAAATCTTTTAAAATGACTTGATTTTCCTTTCTCAGAAGCCTTTTTCTATACACATAATATTCATTATTCCTACAAATTTTCAAGATGTGTATTATTGCTCCATTTTGCAAATAAGATGCAAAAATTCGGATATACTGATGCTCTTGCTCAAGTTCACAGAATTATTAAAAATGGCAGAGCAGAAAATTCCATCCCACTCGGATTCACTCCATATTTTCATCACTTTGCTGGGTCTCTGGTCATATTTCTCCGCACCACTTTTTGTGCCTCAGGTTATCAGCAACACGAGACAAATATCACAGAAGGCCCCTGCTGAAAAGAGAATACCAAGCATTTACTTGGATCCCACAGTCTAGGGCCTGGGTTTTAATACAATGCTTTCTAAAATTTCAATGTGTAGTTTCCCAAAGGAGCTCCTCGGATCACCACTTATACATCAAAAATTAACTTTGGGTTTTCCTTCAGACTGATCTGATAAGAACAAATTAGAATAGGATGCTGAATAGTTGTTGCCTAATATATTTTCTGAGATAATAAAAGCAAAATACAAATTAAATTACTGGATGATTTAAAAGGGAACTTTTTACTCTGTGGATTTAGCCATTGAGTCACTTTCTGAGGCGCGATGAACAGATACGGCTTTGTCTGTTTATCAAACATCTCTTGACTTCTTTCCTTCTTTACCTGAATCACTTTACTCATTCTTCAGTGAGTACAAAAGAGTAAACTACTGAACTACGTTTCATAAGAGAAGCTGCCAAATAGATCTCAATAAATAATCTTGATAGGACTTGCAATTTTTAATTAGTTCAATCAGCACTCATGCGGAATATAATTACCACAAAGGGACTCTCTTCAGAACAGTGCTCCACATTTATACGTATTTTTGAAAAATGCCTTAAAGGCCATTTTTAATTAAATGTAGAGTTTATTCCCCTTAAGAATAAATTCTTAGGCAAAAAAAAAAAAAACTGAATACTTTTATGATAAATAAAAATATTCTTAAGTTCAATATATATATTTTTTCTGTTATGTCCCTCAGGGCCAGTTACCACCAGACGTGACCAAATAGTGTTTTACAAATTTAGATAATTGTTTCCTTACAGAGGTGAAATGCTCAGGAAGCCTCTAATTATCTCTGGTGTCTCTCCTACAGGCATAAATGAATTTCCAAAACTCTCTTTCTTTAGTTCATGTTGCATATTTCAAACGTAAGTTAGTATTTGTAACACCTTCCCCCAAAGAGGGATATTATGCTCAGAGAAATCTCAAAGCCAAATATGAAACAGTGATTAAATCACTCCTAACATAAACTCATAAAATAGAATAATGTCTTCAATTGTTTGTGTATTACATTAATAACAGACACTACAAATATTTATGACTATAGTTTTATGTGTGTGGGAGGGTCATTTTTCTAATATTAAATTATTTATCAATCTTCTGAAAAAGACAATATTATTAGCTCAATTTTATAGGTGAGAAAACTGAAACAAAAAATTCAACTGATTTAGCTGTGGTCACACCCTAAGAAGTAGTCAAATTCAAATTCACAACCAGGCCCTGAGACTTCAGAAAGTGAACTAACATAATACAATCTACTGACTTATGGCTTGCCTGGCCTCCAAACCATTGACTACTTCCTTTGCATGTGGATCACCTTGAAATATCATTTAAACCAGTTGTTCTCAACCTGTGCGTTGTGACCACTTTGTAACAATGAAAATACATCCTACATATCAGATATTTGCATTATGATTTGTAACAGTAGCAAAATTACAATGAAAATAATTTTATGGTTGGGGGTCCCCACAGCATGAGGAACTGTATCATAGTGCCGTGGCATTAGGAGGCATTAGGAAGGTCGAGAACCACTGATTTCAACAGTCACCCAGTGGTAAATCCCACTGTCTTTTGTAGACACTGAAGGGCTAATTGTGTCAGTAATTGAGTTTCACTCACTCCATTAACAATAAGAGTAAAAGTAAATTAAATTATGAGTGATGATAAAATACTCCTTTATTATCTAACATTTTCTGTCATAAAGATCTTTCAGTACACTACACATGTATTTCTAAAGTATGTCTGTAAAGAAAATTTTTGTCGCAATATTATCTTCACTATAAAATCAGCAGAATTTTGTTGAATTCCTTAAGAGCGCACATAATGGAAAAATACTAATAACGTGGTTATGCATAATTAATGGAGAACTCATATTCTCATAAATAAAATCCTGATTCTGTGAACCATGTATAATTTTTGAATTCAATAAAATACCAAAAAAGAGCATACAAATGATCATTATTTCATTAATTAATATCTTATGATATGTATTAAAATAATACATTTTATATTATTTATAAAATAACATTAAAATAACAATGAATATTATTTTAAGGGCACAGAATAGATTTTTTAATACATTTCAATATTTTAAAAAGGAATCAAATTTTAGTTAAGGTTAAGCAACTCTTTTAAAATACATTAAAGCAAGGATGTAGCTATAAGAGATGTTATTACACAGGATATATTTCATTATGTTAATCATCGGCATAAAACAATATTAACATCAATCTTAAAAGGGAAATATCAAAGCCCTTAAACGGAAACGTACCACTGTAATCATCCTGGAATGGAGTAGGAATATCCAAGTTCAAGTCATTGACAATTGATTAATGTTTACATTGCATCACAACTCCTTAAAAGTTTCTAATTATAGAGGTAAGAAAATGTGTTTACACCTCTGTCACTAAACATAATTATCTCTCTCTAGAATTCTGTACTTCTGTGGTACTGGAAAAATATAATTTCAGTTCCCATTGCAACTATAAGGAAAAATCAAACAAACAAAAAACAATGAGAGCAATTCATAATGGTGGTAACAACAGAAAAAAGAATATTGTTTGCCAGTGATTTCTGAACAAAAGTTTTTCAGTGTAAAAGTAACCATCTTGACAACAGTAACTTAAAGCCATGTGACTTAAAAGATGCGTTGCCTCCTAGAACATCTAGCATATAGTGCTTTTTGGTCTGAAAATTCTCCACCCTATCTCATCTCATTTAATAGAAAATATTTTAGAAATCCAAAAATGCATTTAGAATTGAAATTAACACTTTATAATTCAATTAAAAATTAAGTAATTCATAAAAAATTCCTAAAAAATATATTTAATGACAGTGCCTGTGGCTCAAGGAGTAGGAATCCAACCTCATATACAGAGGGTACTGGGTTCAAGCCTGGCCCCAGCCAAAAACTGCAAAAAACAAACAAACAAACAAAATATATGTGTGTGTGTGTGTGTGTGTGTATTTAAGTTTTACCTTTGTTTAGTAAAAAAAAGTCTGAATTTGGAATCAGATGATCTATATATAAAATCTAGTTTGTTACCAATAACCTGGGAAATTTCAAATAAATTTTTTAAAGATTCAGATTTTAATTTTCTTGCAAGTATAAATAATGACGTGATCTTATAGATATTTTGTAAGTATGTAAAAATTACTCTTTGTTAGGCTGACCAACAAATAAAGTACACAAAGATTGTGTAATTTGTGTACTTTGGAACTGTGTTGCTACACAAAATAACAACACAATCTTCAGAATGGGAGAAGATATTTGCATGCTAAGAATCTCACAAATGGCCAATAACAAGAATCTACAAAGAACACAAACAAATCAACAAGAAAAGGGCAAACAATCCCATTTATCAGTGGCCAACTGACATGAACAGTAACTTTTCTGAACAAGACAGAAGAATAATCAACAAACACATGAAAAAATGCTCATCATCCCTAATCATCAGAGAAATACAAATCAAAATCACCTTGAGACATCACCTATACCCAGTGACAATGGCCCACATCGCAAATTCTCAAAACTGCAGATGCTGATTTGGATGTGGAGAGAAGGGAACACTTTTACACTGCTGATGGGACTACAAACTAAAATAACCCATTTGGAAGGAAATATGGAAAATCTTCAAAGAACTCAAACTAGACCTTCCATTTGATCCTGTAGTACCATTACTAGGCATCTACCAAGAAGAAAAAACATCATTTTAGCATAAGGACATTTGCACTAGACTGTTTATTGCAGTTCAATTTACAACCGCCAAGATGTGCAAACAGCCTAACTGCCCATGAACCCATGAATGGATTAATAAACTATGATTATATAGAGAGAGTCACTATATATATATATATATATATATATATATATGTATATATATAAAACATTATTATATAGACAGTATATATATAAAACACTATTATATACAACTATTATACATATATATGTATATATTATGCATATATATATATATCTCCAAATTATGAACAACTATACACCCACAAGAGAGAAAACACAATTAGATTCAAGTGGAGGGAGGAGGTGAGTAGACAGAGCAGAGGAGGGAGAGGGATTGGTGTGTTCAAACTAATGGGCATCATAAAGTGTTTATGGCACACCTCCTGGGTAAGGGCTCAACTACAACTTGGACTTTACCTAACAAACTCAAATAATGTAACCTAATCATTTGTGCCCTCATATTAACCTGCAATTAAAAAAATAATTATTTTTCTGAAAGCAAACATAATTTTAAATAGGTATAATTATAGTATGAATATAGAAAATGTTTTAGTATATAATTTTATGTTTTCATGACTCTATATAAAATATTCCCCAATATATTAATAATAGAAATACTTTGTCAGATATGATGAGAGGCATTAAGGATACAGGTGTAAAAATTTTAGTCATACTATAACTGAGATTTAGATAGAAAATTTGATCTACATATTTATCAAATAAGTAATGTTGATACTTTTATGAGTATAACTTTCAAATAAGTTAAAAATAGAGAAAAATATAAGTCAGAACATTCATATAACAATAATAAAATCTAAATATAATATTTCTTATTAATATTGGAAAGTTCTTTTTACTTTAGAAAGTAGAAATGAATAACATATTATTATATTTTCTACTACATAGTTCATGGAGTATTTATAATTTAATGATATGCCTTCTTTACATGATATGACAACTTATTCAATTTCCATTTGATTGAAGATTGTTCAGAAATATCATTATTAATGTTAGTTTGAATTTATAGCCTATCAGGATACCATAATTTATTGAGTTATAGTTCAAACATTGCTTTTTAAGAAATCCAATTTTTTTGAAATTAACTTAATGTTTGTTTTGTCACATAAATCCCTCTGTTTATTTTTTAGTTATTTCTTACCCATGTTGTTCCATAAATATGACTTTTTTTGTTCAGATAATGACCTCCCCTAATTTGATTAAGCAACCACCACAGCCTTATTTTTTTTTAAAGTGTTTTTTTTTTTTTTTTTTTTTGTCTTTCCCTTCTGGGAAACACATTCCCTCTTTTTCCTACTAAGTATAGCTGAAAACCCTAGACATTTTATATGAAATAAGCATTAAAAGAGGGTATCTAAAAGCTGTGGAAAAGAAGGCAGGATGCCCAAATGCCTTTGGATCAAAAATGGTATGGTAGTAAGGTCCTTGGGTTTTCTTAGTACCTATCTTATTTTATACATGGAGATGATGAATTAGGAAACAAAAATACCATGAGGCAAAGGCAGAATAGGCCTGGAAAAGCCTACTTTGTTAGCCATAGAATAAGGAAGATGTAGCCTAACGAGATCAACAAATTTCATAATGTGGTCCAACTTCCACATATGCCCACAAAGACGAAGTGGGCAACCATGAATTCTATCTTGAAAATTTTAATGAGACTCTTTAAGTCCCAGCCATTCCAACCTGGCATCGGAGGAGGCTAAGTAGGGAGCCAAGAGTAACTTTGTAATTACTAGCAAGTGGTGACAGGAATCCCCACCTTCCACCGTGTTAAGGGTGACAGGAATAACGCACTCTTATGTCTGCTCATCAGGAACACGTCAGTGGGGGCTTAGTGGGAAGCTGGGGCTCTTGCCCCACTCTAGCAAATATGAGAAGACACATCCCTTTCCATGTCAACAGAGACTTAGCGTGGAAAATGAATTTATAAATTCTACTACCATTGATGAACACCTGGGCACCCCAAAACAGTTAAAACAATCCTATGATTTATAAGAAATTACCAAAGACTTCCAAATAGTTGAAGGAATCATGAGCAGAAACAAAGCTAGACATCACACTTACCAATTTCAAAACTATATTACAAATACATGGTAATCAAACTATGATATTGGCATAAAAACATATATATCACTCAGGAGAACTGAAAACTGAATAGACACCCCCCAAAGAAAACCACGTATATATAGTCAACTAACCTGAGATGAAAGGACAGAGAATATACACTGGAGAAAGCTCAGTCTCTTCCATAAATAGTATTAGAAAAATGGGATACCCCCATGCAAAGAATGAAATTAGATTAGTGTTACTCCATACACAAAGAATCAACTTAAAATGGATTAAAGACAAGCATCAGACCTGAAACCACAAAGCTCCTAGAAGAGAACACAGGAGAAAAGCTCCATGATGGTGGTCTTGGCAATGGGTTCTTTGGATACGACACCAAAAACATGAACATAAAAAAATAAATAAATAAACAAGTAAACTACATTAACCTGAGTTTCTGCACAGCAAAGGAAACAATCAACAAAATGAAGGGGAACGTATAGATTGGGAGAAAATATTTATAAACCATTTAGCCAATAAATGGTTCACATTTAAAAATCTGGACAGAATTCTTACAACTAATATAAAAATCTGATTTAAAATACTCAAAGAAGCCAATATATATTTTTTCTGAGAAGGTATATAAATGTCCAGTGTATACATGAACAGGTCCTCAGCATCACCAATCATCAGTGAAATGTCAACCAAAATCACAATGAAATACCACCCTACAATTGTTAGGAGTGATATTTCAAAACTCAATAGATAACAAATACTGATGTGGATGTAGAGATATGAAAATCATTGACACTGTTGTTGGAATATAAATGGCCCCTGTCATTATGAAAAGCAGCGTGGATGTTCCTAAATAATTAAGTGTCCCAGCAATCGCACTGTTGGGTATATACCCAAAGGAAATAAAATCAGTCTTTCAAAGGGATACCTGAACACCCAAATTTCTTTGCAGTAGAATAGCATACATAATATATATTAGAATGATAGTATTCTAGCATATAATATAATAATAGCATTAAATGTACATGTATAATATGTGTATACACAAAAAATAAAGTTATCCAGCTCTATAAAAGGAAGAAAATATTGCCATTTTCAACAACATTGGTGAACCTCAAGGGGGATATGCTAACTAGAAAAAGCCAGACACAGAGAGACAAATACTGCGGGATCTCGCTTATACGTGGAATCTAAAAAATTTGAAGTCACAGGGCAAAGAATCGTGGTTACCGGGGACTCAGGGGTGCAGAAATGGGGACATGTTGGTAAAAGCTGTACAGTTTTATTTATAAGAATAAATGATTTCTGGAGACATTATCATACAATATGGAGAGTGTGGGTGAACATTAGGAAAGTTAGGATTATGGGAATAGAGTTAGATTGATGTAACATGGAATGATTGTAGGAAAGGTTGTGTGGTCAGGGTCAGGTGTGTAGGAGAATGGGAGAGGTCATGAGCCTCCAAAAAGAACACACTGTACTGGGGCCTTCATCAGACAGCTTGACAGGAACATCAAAGGACTTTAGGAAAAGGTCTGCAAGGGCCTGGCTGGAGTCAGAAAGGACCCTGGAAAAAGGTCTGCAAGGGCCTGACTGGGGCCTGAAAGGTTTTGGGAAGCCATTCCAGGACAAAACTTGCAGCTGAGTCATTGAGCAAGAAAGAATAGTTCTTAAGGGTGTGAGAGAAGAGATTCAGCTTTATTCCTTGGCTCCTGAAGGTGAGTAAGGCATCAACTAATCTACCCCGCAGGAAACAAAGGATTAACTGGGTGGCATCTACCTCCCAAATCCATGCTCCTGTTTCCTTTATTTTCTGTAATCCTGTTTGTGATTGATAATTATTTTAAGAAGTAAAAGTAATAAAAATAGCCAAAGGGTTATTGGGTGGGTAATCCAGAATTAGGTCAGGAGAAATGGCACAGATGATGTAGGTTGTTGTTGTTATAAATGCTCATTAACTAATCAAGAGAAATAATAAAAACCAAGTGCATCCAGAGTTCCACATCTTCACAGTCTCTCAAACCAGGGGCGTTGACCTCCTGGGCCCACTCTACAAATTCTACTCAGTTTGTACTGTCTTTCTTTATTTTTCTCATTCCCTCATCACCACCAGGCACCAGTGACACTCACGGGTCATGTGGAGACTGGCTCCCTACAGAGACTATAGTTAATAATGAGGTATTGTGTACTGAAGTTTGCTAAGAGGTTAGATCACAAGTGTTCCTGCCATGCCTGTAGAATTATGGTAACAGCAGAAGGCGAGAGCTATGTTATTTAGCCTGATTGTAGTAATTATTTCACGATATATATATGTATCAAAGCATCACCTGGTATACCATACATTTTTTTATTTGCCAATCATACCTCAATTAAACTAAAAGAAAATTTCACACGTGTGATCTTTGTGGTGATGGTAAATTCTGTATCCACACACAGACTGCATTGCTGTCAGTATTCTCCTTACGTTATTGTATTACCGCTTTTCAAGGAATTACCTTAGGAGAAACTGAGTGAAAAGCTTAAAGGGATCTCAATGCATTTTTTTTTTTTTTTTGAGACGGAGCCTCAAGCTATCCCTCTGGGTAGAGTGCCATGGCATCACGCTCACAGCAACCTCCAACTCCTGGGCTCAAGCGAGTCTCCTGCCTCAGCCTCCCAAGTAGCTGGGACTACAGGTGC
>CAUYTI010132310.1:0-27078 GCA_963575145.1 Galago senegalensis | reverse complement strand
TGTCATGTTCTGGCTCCTTGATTCCATGACATCAGACAGGAATCTGTGGTGAGTCCTCCAGTCCTCTGCTGTTTCCATAAATGTCTTCAAAACGAGGCCCTGCCTCCCCAGTACATGACATGACTTCATGTATTAGAATCTTATTGCTGCTGTAACAGATCACAGCACAGACAAAGACTTAAAACAATACAAATGGATCTTTTATATTTCACATGATGAAGGCCCTACAGTGCATCTCGTAGGGCTGAAACCACGGTACTAGCCAGTCTGCACTCCGTCTGGACAAGGGCTCTGGGGAGAATTCAGTCCCTCATGGTTTCTGGATTCTACTTTTCTAATCTCTCTCTCTCTCCGACTCTTCTGCCTTTTATAAAAATTCTTGTGATTACACTGGATCGGCCTGGATTACCCCCTATAATCTCCTGTCTCAAGACACTTAATTATGTCTACAAAGTCCCTTTTGCCATGGAAAGTGACATCTGCACAGGTTTTCAGGATTAGACAGACATCTTCGAGGGCCATTCTTCTTCTGCCTCCCCACCTCAAATAGTGAAACTTCAAGGAACTAGTTGACAAATGGTTCTACAGAAGCTTTGTCATGAAAGCTGATTAGCAGGAGAAAGGTCTTTGAATTTAGCCTGCTAAGGAAGTCATTACAGGAAAGGAACAAGTTGTGTGCAATTCTGAAGGTTAGATTAGTTTTTCAATTATTCAAGAAAAGGATGAATTCAATTCCAGGATGAGGTGGGGAGAAAATCATAAACAAAGGTACAAAATAAGAAACAGATTCGGAAGAAAAGGCTGTTGGCTGGTGGATGGAGATAGAATAGTCACATCAGTAGATAAAGGGCAGTTTAAAAATTTAACTTTGCAATGAATGTGGAAGGTATTGTAAGTCTCACAAAAAGTCCTTCTAGCCCATAATCATTGGTTTCCCAATGTGATGATAGAGGTAGGATTTGGTAAGGAAGGGAGGGAAGAGGGTTCCGGGCAGATATTTCTGTGTGAAGCCATGAAGCGCTAAGCAACAACCTGTACTAATGAGGTGAGAATTTGACCTCGAGTTTGAAGAAAAATTTTATTTCGTGATATAAATATACAAAACATTGTATTGGGTGAGTTTAGATAGATGTGATTAAAACACATTTTATTTTTGGTATCATTTTCAGCACTAGTTGTTAGCTAATATAAAAACAAGTAATTGTAGGGAGAAATCCCAGCAGCAGGTATGATTGAAAAATGTCTAATTATAACGTATATTTAGGCAAAAATATGATTTTACATCCTTCATGCTTACATGTGAATATGAGTAAATATTCCTGAAATTCAAGGTAAAAAATGAAGTCTTACCAGTAAAAAGAACGGGTTTTCTTTTGAATCTTGACGCCATTTAGAAGGTTTTCTTGTTCTCTTTGTCTTGGTATTGATGTCTCCATCTTGTTTGTTCTGCTGCTGTGACAGTGACATGTCATATCACCACAAAAGGGAGAGGAGAGAAATACTCCACTCTGTGTGGTTGGGAAGCCGTCTTGTGGAGAAATTCTTATTCTGCTAATTATAAAAGAAAAATGTTTATGTTGGCCAAAGACGTATACCCCCACATATAAGAACACAGCAGTCACTATTTGAACACAAAGTGACCTTGAATACTTCTCTCTTTGAAATTAGATCATAGTCCTATGATAAGATACTCACTGTAGGAAGTGGTGAAGATGAGTTCAAAGAATAATTTACTATGTGCCAGGTACCTCATGTGATTAAATTCTCGTAATAATACCTCATTTTTTCTATTGTGAGATTACTAAGATTTGGAAAGGCTGTGGAACCAGCTGGGTTCTATGGGTGGGTAGTTCTATCCTTGCTACCCAGGTGCTACAGCCATTTCCATTCAACTGTGTTCCTCTCTGAAAACCACACATCTGAATGATGTACTCACCAAGGTCCTTTCCAGTAACGTCACTCTGTCACTGCTAGTGGAGTGGGGATAAGACCACGACTCTTGGTTATCCCTCTGATATTAAAATTGTAATAAAATAAAGGATCATTCTGTGATTTTTTTTAAAGAATTTTCTGACGTCATTCAATGACAGGCAAACACAGGCCATGAAGTAAAGCACAATTCTTAGTAACTAAATTGTTTGAGGAGTTGGATTCATGCATTTCTCTTAGAGGTTTTGAGCTAAGCGGTCCTAGGGTATGTTTTAAATCTGAACACCCTGCGAGGTCTTATGGCATCCACACAGGCTGAAAGAAACGGCAGGAGACACGATTCTCTCCAGCCTGTTCACCCAGACTCCAATGAAAGAACAGAGGAAAAAAATGATAACAACACCACAAAAGCCGCCCGCCCGCCCGACTGGATTCATGGTGTCTGTCAGTGTCCTCAACCCTGTTTGTACATTTGACACATCTAAGTTGCTGTTTACAAAGAGCAATATCTGGAATCTTCTACCATGTGATTAAATTAGTCGATCATGAGGACAATTTAGATTTTAAGTCTCACTTTGTATTTATACCTATTATGGATGCTGCTATAAGAACCTCATTTAAAACAGTGCAGTGAGGAAATACGGTCCTCTCACCTTGGTAGTGCCAAATATATCATGGTAAGAATGAATCCTTTAGGGGGGCTGCAAACACACCAGACGTTTCAAACTTGAGAGGTCACCATTGCTGCCAGAAGAAAGTTCTGGGGCCATAGGATAAAATCTTAAGCATAGATTATTTTTTTTCTGAAGACCATAGAAACAAATGCCACTTAAATAATATGTCTTCTCATTTTAAGGTTTTTTGTTTGTTTGTTTGTTTTTAATAGTGGCAATGGATGAAAATATTCCCAGAGAACGACTCTGCAAACAGGCAATAGTGAATACGTTGTATATGGCCGCTTGTTAAAAGGTGAGTAACCGGTGGGAGGAAGAGTGCAAGAAACGTTTGCATTTGTTCTCATCATTCATACATATAGGAGGGTCATATCTTGGCGTGTATTTTCTCAAAAGACCTTATATGCTCTTTCTAGACTTTTGAGAATGCTGTTACTCATCTTGTTAAGATTGTGTCAGGTAGATACAAGGAAAGTTCAGTAGGAATAGCTAGTTTTGGACTGGTTCCTCCAAAAGAATATTCCTTTGGCTATTTGGTTTGCAGTATACATGACAACATGACTATTGTTAACAAATCTCTGTAAAGGCGACTGTAGAGAAATACCTTTTCTCCCCCAAGTCTTTGGTTTGTATTTTGGAATGCACTGGCTCTTAGGGCTAACATACTTAAGATGGGTGATGTGTGATCAAGAAAATTGTGTTTCCAAGTTCAGAACTACCACCCACTATCTCAGAAAGTAAAACAGTGCAGCAATTTCTTAGAATAAAAGAAGAATATAAGCTGGAAAGCAAATGTTTACAAGTGATACCGGTATGTAAGAATATGTTTTGTGAGTCATGCATGGTGTTAAAAGGGATCTGTCCTAGTCTGAGTTGCTGCAAAGGAATGTCTGAGTCTGGGTAATTTATAAAGAAGGAGGTTTATTTGGCTAATGATTCTGCTGCTGGAAGCCTGGGCATCTGGTGAATGCCGTCTCCACTCGTGGCAGAAGGCGGAGGGGAGCCAGTGTGTTAAGACAGAGAGGAAACGAGAGGGAGTAGGAAGGTGCCAGGCTCTTTTTAAGACCCAGCTCTCAGAACTAACAGAGTGAGAACTCCCTCAACTGCGATCATGGAGCTGAGCCCTTCATGACAGATCAGCCCCCTTGACCCAAACACCTCCCATTAGGCTCCACACCCGACACTGGGGACCACATTTGAACATGAGGTTTGGAGGGGTTGGATATCCAAACCATACCAGGACCCGTCTGTACTTAAGTGACGTTGACATTTTCACATATAGAATAAGAATTAGAAAGTCAATATTTTAAAAAGGGAATTTGCTTTTCTGAGTTATAGTATTGTAAAGTATACTTGAGATGAGATATTTCAAAAACATAATCTTTTGGGGAAAGAGACTTTTTGAGAAAAATACTATCAATTAAGTAGGTGAGTCCTCTTGCCCTTTTATTGTGCTATCATTTAAAAATACCAGTTTTTGTATTGAATTCAACTAACCTAACTAATGCTCTGGCTAGTGAACCTCTCTGCTTCATTGGTGAACAGACTGGGATTCACCGAGCTTCCCAGGGATTTCTTTAAAAAAATAAAATTCTAGTGGCACCTATGGCACAAGGAGTAGGGCGCCAGCCCCATATACTGGAGGTGGTGGGTTCAAACCCAGCCCTGGCTAAAAACTGCAAATAAATAAATTAATTAATTAAATAAAATTCTGATTAATAGGAGGCTACAGAGGATTAGGTGGCATTGTTTGCTTTCTTAAGGTTAAAGTCTGAGGTGCAGTTGTGTCCTTCACTGAGCAGGTGTGCTAGATACTTCTTCAATGTACCTGCTGAGTGGGGAACTCACCCAACCCCTTTCCCACTTCCTTCTACTTGAATTTAAATTGAGTTTTTCTCTCATATGAGAATGCAGCTGTTAATCTACTATTTTTAATTTAGTACTGAACATATCTGATTCTTGTTTTTCCATTCTTGTGACACTTTACTTAGGAGAATATTGTCCGAATCCAAAAAAGTTATTATAATTTTTTTATAGCTGTTGCAATCTCTAATATTCATATACCACAATGTATTAATCCATTCATGTATTGAAGATCTCATTGGTTGTTTTTACATCTTTACAATTCTGAATTGAACTGCTATAAATATTTGAATGCAAATGTCCTTATGATAAAATGATTTTGTTATTTCTTCTGGGTGGATACCTAGCAGTGGAATTGCAGGATCAGATGACAGGTTTATGTTTAGCTCTTTGAGGGTTCTCCGTGCTTCTCTCCCTGGAGGCTGCCCTAGTTTGCAGTCCCACTGACAGTGTGAGCGCTCGCCTCTCTCCACACCCTCACCAGCGTCTGTTGCTTTGGGGCCTTATGGTGTGGGCCATTCTCATCGGGTTAGGTGATATTTCAAAGCAGTTTTGATTTGCATTTCTCGGTAGATTCAGGCTGATGAGCATTTATTCATGCGTTCGGTGCTCAGTTGCCTGTCCCCAGAAAAGAGTCTGTTCTTCTTGTCTTGCCCAGTTTACAGGGTTGTCTCCTCATTTCTTACTGATTTTCTTGATTCTCTGTAGTTGTGGTTTATTAGCCTTTCAGATGTGTAGCACACAAATATTTTCTCCCATTCGGAAGGTCATTTCTTTACTTGTTGATTGTGTCCTTAGCTGTGCAGAAATGTGTTAAGTTGATGGGGTCCCACTTGGTTATTTTTGTTATTGCTGTGATTGCTGGTAGGGTCTTTTTCATAAATTATTTCTCTAGGCTGAATAAGATTAAGAGTTATTCCCACACTTTATTCTAGGGTTTTTATAGTTTTGTATATTTAAATATTTTATCCATCAGGAGTTAATTTTTGTAAGTGATGAGAGGCATGGGTCCAGTTTTTAGTCTTTTACATGTGGCCAACAGGTTCTTCCAACACCATTTGTTGAATAGGGATTCCTTTCCCCAGTGTACCCTTTTGTTGGTTTTATCAAAGGTAAGGTGGCAACGTGAGATGAAACCCACCTCCAGATTCTCTGTGATGTTCCACAGATCTAGGTCTCTATCTTATGCCAATACCTTGTTATTTTGATCACAGACTTGTAGTAGAACCTGCAATCTGATAAAGTAACACTTCCAGGTTTGTTCTTCTTTCCTAGAATTGTGTTGTCTATTAAGGGATTTTTTTTTGTTGTTGTTCCATAGGAAACATAGAATTCTTTTTCCAAGATATTCAAAGTATGACATTGGTATTTCATGGGGATTATAGCCCGGTGCTTTTTGACAATTTTACATTAATATTGCACTGTATACTATCATGCCCCCCCTCCTTAATTATTTCAGTGTCTCCCAGTTCTTAAGCCTGCACTTACTCCTTTAATCTGTCCTTTTCAGCAGGTGCTATGAATTCATACTTTCTATTTGTATCCACCATCGTGTTTTTTTTCTTGTTTTCCATCTTTATAGTATAAAGGTAGTTGGTTCACACTAAGAGCCTTCCTTACACCTGTATTCTGATGGCTGTTATTTTTTTCTAGCACATGCAAAGGACCTTGTCCACAAATGCCTCTGCACACATGGAATGGTCTCTTTGAGCCTCTATGACAGAGAAACACATGGTTTTTACATGGAGTCACCTTCCATTATGGTATCAGTAAGGATGATTAGTAGTGACGATATTACCTAAGATTTTTTATGGGAAGTGAGAGATCAATAACTTATGTCAAATGTTGAGTAGAATTTCACTCAGAAACCCGATTTAAAGTGTCAAGTAAAGATTCCTCAGTCTCTTTAGATTGTTGCCAGAATTCTGTTCCTGTTCGTTCCTTCCTACATAAAAGCCCAGCAATCCTGGTGCCTGCTTTTTCCACTGATATATATTTCCTGTTAAATCATAATCTCTCCCTTTTTTTCACGTAGGTAAAGCAACCTAGGTCAATCTAATTGTTTAATAGTTTCACTGCTTAAAACTCATTTCAACTATATGAAAAGTTAACCTAATAATTAGGTATCCAATAGATTACCCTTTGCTTACCAGAAACCACCATTCTGAAAATAAATAATTACACATACCCCCAAATTGTGCAGCTATTAACTTACTTCTTTTTAGTCCCTCGCCATCAATATTTCATCCATTGACTCTATTTCAGCATGAAATTCTTTCATGTCAAGGGAATAAAGAAACAAAATTTAAATCTTCACCCATGAGCACAAATCCAACCCAGAGGCCCAATAGAATAGAACAATCCCCAAGTCTAGCCTATAAGTCTTAACAGACAGCTCATATTCCTCAAACTAAAACGGTCCAAAATCCGACATTTATTATTTTTTTCTCATGAGTTTGTCTGTTCTCTGAGTTTTTCTATATCATTAAATAGCCTACAAGTACTCACCCTTGAAAGTACCTTGGAGTTTGTGCCCCTTTTCCCATTACATCTGACACTCACCGAGTCTGGTTGGCTAATTCCACCTCTCCAATGTCTCTGAAATCACAGGCTGCTCTCAAAGCCTATGACCCTGAGCGTGGTCATGCAGGTCCCCTAATGAAACTGAAGTTCCCTCTCAGACCCGTGTCACCCTTCCCTGGACCCAGCCGTTCTAGACTTCTCATGGTGTCTCAGATAGGTTACGTTCCCCCACGGTCCAGCACTTCCACAGGCCACAGCCTCTGTCTAGACTGCCTGACAGCTTCACCCCAGTGACGTCTACTTTTTATCGTAATCTGAGCTCAATGTCATTTTTTCAGGGAAGTCTTCCTTAACACGTTCTCTTCACCACATATCAGCATCATGTCTCCTGCAAACCCCACATACACGTGCTCAGTCTCACTGATCCAGTCCTTAAAGGCTGCTAATTTATCTTAGTATTTCTCACCATACTCCAGTGCTCACGACAAGTTTTCATCAGTAAATGACTTAGAAAATTAATTATATTGGATCCACAAAGCCTGAACACACAGTTTACTACAGATCAAATCCCTTCAGTGGCACAAGAAAGGCACATGTTTATGTGGTGAAAATCAGATACACAAATCATCTGAGGAAGCACCAGTCCCTGCAATGAGCTCCTGTTGGTTGGAGCAAATTTGAAGGGAACGTGATGACAGTGCACGGAGTTTCTTGGCGTGTTTACGGAGTGTTGTGTTAGATGTTGGGACGACTCATGGAACATGGATCGCCATTGGTCACATATTAGAATGTGATTGTGATGAGTCATTTATTCTCTTAAGATTTGAGACTGGAGCTATGTGAAATAAAGGACACTTCAGCTGAAAATTATAGTCCTGCCCTGAACAGATATTGGCTCGATTTTGTTTTCACACTAATGAACTTTCAGTCATAAGTGCTGGGAAGACTGGCCTCCTTACACAAATAGATCATTGAGAACTAGAGACAGAAAGTCAAGCATTGGACGAGTTGCCTTTGGAATAAAATAAGAACGCAAGAACGTGCTTCAGCTTCCAGATATCATCTAAGAAAAGGGATTAAAAAGTGAATGCCTTTCTAGAGACCACATTCATCTTCTTTTTTTTCTTCTTCCTTTTTTCCTTGACATACTTAAGAGGGAATACCCTTTTAGCCAGGGGTTTATTTGCAATGTTTATTCAGTGTTAGGTCTTTGCAACCTGAATCTATTATTAGATTTGTAACAACGGAAGAGGAAAGAGTATTCAGTCACCCTGGAGACCAAAGGAGCTACAATAATTACTCTCCCAAAATACTGACAATCCCTACAGGAAACAAATTAATTACAATTGAAAGTCAAGTCTAAGAAGAAGGCAGGGAAGTCTTAACACTGGTCCATAAACTTCCGAGAGAATTTTGCTTTGACACTTGGTCCTAGTTAATAAACAACATTTGCATCCTTTGACTGCAACACTGCTGCTTGCCATCTGACACAAATGCAAATACCTATGACACGGGAGAGAACGATTACAAATATCCAGGCCTCGAAGGACCCCTCAGGGGCAAGTCACAAATATCGGGAAGGTCCCAGACATGCGATGTTCCTGGCTCCACCAAATTTGTTTCACAAGGCTTAGTGTCCTAGAGTTGGGGAAGCCTGATTGGAGAAGGACTTCTTGCAGAAGCACTAAGAAATAATAGTGAACAGTGAGCTGTGGATGACCACATACTCAAGTTATTTTATGAAGTGTTTCTCATGGCATGTAGTGGCTGTATTGTTCTTATGAAAATCCAATATTGACATCTGTCCTCAGCTCAGGCACATGGTAACTCTGAGAGGAGACAGCTCCTGCTATTATTAGCAGGAATAAGGGCTAATAAGGGCTAGTAACACAGAACATGGTAGAGCTCATCAGGACGTGCTCCAACCTGTGAGAAGCTCTCTCCAGTACGTCAGGCAGCATCTGGGTGCTAAATGGCGTAGAGGTCACACATTCTCCATCAGAGTGCAGAAGGATAACAACTGCAACAAAAATCCTTGCTCTCTCCTAGATACGTACCAAGTAAAACGCCCCGAAGTCCCCAATCCAGAGAAATTTCATTTTCAGAATACCTGAGAGGAAGAGGTTACAAAAGATGTCATATCCCGTATCGTGCCCAGAGCAAGGGATGTCAAGTCAGCCCGCATGGTGCTTGGCCCTTTAGGAGAATATTTTGCTTGTTTAAATCAATCATTTGTGAACACACAGAAATCATTCTGTAAACCACATATTCTAGTTCCTCATACCCTGTGCATCTTTATTATAGAAGGTCACTAACAAATCAAGAACTACATGGCCGTGAGTAGACCATGGTACTCTGAACAGGCTTAGTAACAAACAGCTGAAATCTATACTGAATGCATCAGCCCCGAAATGGTTGAAAAAAGCTGTTGATTTTCAGCACAAGATTTAAAGAAAAGATATAATTAAATATTATGACTAATGGGAATAAAGAAAAATGCCTTTGTTGTCTCCAAATGTTTTATTATTTTGACAGGATGCTGCAAGGTGGTCCTTCGCGATCTTCCCCACAGAGTGGTATACGCAGAAAGTGATAGCACTGGGATGGGACACAGGAGTAATTGGGTCCAAGTAACAAGTTCATCAAGCCCGGTGTCTCTGGAAGGCCAGTGCACTGCTCCCCCACCCCCGCCCTGCAGGCAGCCTCCCTGGGGCACTGACCCAGCGCTCCAGCCCCAAGCAATTCAGGGCGGCTGCTGCTATTCATCTGGACTGAAAGTGTCATAAGGGACATGGTTTATTCAGAAAGCTAGTTTCATTTAAGTTTTCAAATGTATTTTGTATCAATCTACAATACACTGTGTTATGATTATTTTTAAATTATTTTTATTTAAATTTAATTTATTAATATATATAATTTATTTAAATTCTTTTTAAAATCAGAAGTCTCCTGTTCAAAAAATATTACTTGAATGAAAAAATAAGTAACCTTTTCATTCAAAATTTTATTTTCATTTTCTCTCTCTCTCTCTCTCTCTTTTTTTGTCCATCTTGTCATACTAATCTAGCTTAATCTTTTCAAAGGTCAAGCTTTCTTTGGTTTAATTTTCTATAGTACGTATCTTATTCTCTATTTCATTGATTTCTACCATGACTTTTATTGTTTAGTTTGTTATTATTCTTTAGATTTATTCTGTGCTCCTTAAATCATTTCTTTTTTTACTTGAAAGCATTGCTCATTTTAAAAACAATTGTTAAGGTTTGATGCACATATAGCAAATTGCCCTTGTGTGAAATTCTGCAGGTTTTGATGAATGCAGAGCTGTGTAGCTGTGACCACAATCAAGATCAGGGACAGTTTCAATAACACTAATTCCTCAGGTGCCTTTCTGTGGACAGCACTTTTCCCACTTAATCTCTGGCAACACCTACATGCCTTCTATCTGTGTTCTTTAAAAATTTTTGTTTTTGTTTTTCAGATTACTACATATGTAAGCTTTTGGATATGGCTTCTTTTATTTAGCACGTTTAGATTACGTGTGATAAACTAGCAAATAATGAGACAGGGCATCCTGGGCAATAGTCAAATAATGTAGATGTTTAAATTCCCTTTTTCTGAGAGTTAAAAATGGGATAATTAGCTAGAAGATAAAATTGGGTCTTGGAGGAATATGAAATCTTTGGGTACTGGACTACGTGAAGAAAATAGAATTGAAATTGGATTTTGGTAAATTGCTGCTGAATCTAGGTAAAATAGGAGTGGCATAAAGTAATTTAAATTTAAAAAATCATAAAGCCACCCACTCTTGGTTCTAGGGTTCCAGTGTGAAAGTACTTTAAAGCCTTATGTACTTAACTTGAATTTATTAAGTGTAATGTGAAAGTTGAGACAGTCGGAGGAAAATTTAAGCAAGGTTGCTCACAGTTTTAAAGTGATTTTGACATGGAGGAGACATTTCTCATAAAACATTTAAAGCTTAAGTCATTTGTTTAGGTCAGTTTTAAGTTGTTTTTAATTTTTAATTGTTATGAGTACATTGCATTCTATAACCCTAATGGCCTTCTCATTATCCACAAAAATACGTGATTGCAGGGTCTTAAAGTACCAGGAAAAGGTCTATTCTTTCATTATCAGGGATTAGCTGTTTGTGAATATTACAACTTAGCTTTTTAAAAGTTAGTGTAATTTGATATCATGGCAAAATTTACCAGAACTTACGAATACTTCCCGTATGCTTCCTGTTCCCCTGTCCCCCAGGAATTCTCGGTATCACCATCCCTCACCAGAGTGGTGGATGGGACAATCCAGGAATTGATGTTGACACATTATGATCAACCGGAGTACAGAGTTTATGTGGGGTCACTAGTGATCTTGTACGTCTTATGGATTCGGACCAATGTTCAGTGATGTGTCCATCAGTACAAGACCACACAGTAGACCTGCACTGCCCCAAAACATCTCTGTGTTCTACTTACTATTCCAATCTTCCCCTCAACCCAAGACAACTACTAATTTTTTTAAGTGTCTTCTTGATGTTGTCTTCCCTGGAACATCATACAGTTGAAATTATACATTATATAGACTCTTTTAATTGGATTATTTAATATTTCTTAGCAATATGCATTTAATGTTTCTCGTGTCTTTATGTGGCTCAGAAGAACATTCTTTTTAGCACTAAGCTTGCATTGTTTGGTCATCCACAGCTAACCTACCCACTCACCTGCCAAAGGATCTGTTGGTTACTTCCAAGATTTTGCATTCATGGATAGAACTTCCATGAATACTGTGTGCATACTTTTGTAGGGAAATAATTTTTCAGCTGAGTTAGTTAAATACCAACGAATAAGACTACTGATTTGCATGGTATGTTTATATTTGTGAGAAACAGCCAAACTGTCTTGCAAAGTGGCTTTATCATTTTTGATTCCCACCAACAATGAATGAGAATCCTTGTTGATCAACATCTTTGCCAGTCTATGGCACTGTCAGTGTTTTGGATTTTTGCCATTTTAATAGGTGTGTAGTGATATCTCATTCCTGTTTTAGTTCGAAGCATTTTATTGACACGTGAGACTAAACATAATTTCATACTCTTATTTATTCTCTGTGTATCTTCTTTGGTAAAGTGTCTGTTCATACCCTTTTGCCAATTTGTTAATTGTAGTGTTCATTTTCTGATCATTGGGTTTTAAGATTGTAACTTACTTTAGATTTAAAATTGGTGAGATTATAAATAGATTACCAAATTGTTATGGGGAAAATAATTGTATGTGATGACCTTTTAATTACTGTCTATCAAAACTCTACTTACACATGTGCTTATTGTCCATAGTGAAATTGAATACTGAACCTCTAGGAATATATAATTGCAAAGTGTGTTAGAGATTCCATCTTTGTCAAAAGTCATTTATACTTCTTCAGGAAAAAGTTCAGGTCTCTCAAGTATAAGATGTACTTGTCAAGGAAACATAATCGTATTTATGGTGCAACTTATGAGGTTTAAGAAGATTCTGTCCATTCAGGTCTGTGGGTGAGAGCTAGAGTAGAATGGTATCCCCGGGATCCTGTGCAGGTTATGGCCCCAAGTCTCAGCCCCTCTACTGAAATCCATGCCTAAGGTGGTGACTGCAGGGGGTGGGGTGGTGAAATGTCCAACAGAGTAGATGAGAAAATAATCTGGGAAATGCCTAGATGGAGATCAGCAGCTTAGAGAGGATATAAATAAAGCTAGAAAGTAACTGATAACCACCCTGACTTGTGGGCTGTAACCTTCCCTCATTAAATCCTGTCCAAAGAATCTCTGACCTGTTGTGTAGTGCTCCTCTGTCCTCCAGCCAGACAGCTTTCTTCCTTGAATAATGGAGTGCCTGCTTAATTGAAACATGAAACTGTTACATCCTCTCTTTTACTTTGTACACGTATGCCCCAAAATCCCTAATAAAAGGCCTTGAATATTCTGCTCAAGACGGTCCCTGTCAGCCTCACTTGTGGCTTTTACAATGTCATCTCTCATGGGTCCAAACACTGTGTGTGTATGTGTATGTGTGTATGTGTGTGTGTGTGTATGTGTATGTGTGTGTATGTGTGTGTGTGTATCTGTGTGTATGTGTATGTGTGTATGTGTGTGTGTGTATGTGTATGTGTGTGTATGTGTGTGTGTGTATCTGTGTGTGTGTATGTGTATGTGTGTGTATGTGTGTGTGTGTATCTGTGTGTGTGTATGTGTGTGTGTATCTGTGTGTGTGTATATGTGTATGTGTGTGTATGTGTGTGTGTGTATCTGTGTGTGTGTATGTGTATGTGTGTATGTGTGTGTGTGTATCTGTGTGTGTGTATGTGTATGTGTGTGTATGTGTGTGTGTCACTTTTCCTCAGCTGGTCGGAAAAGTTCCTGAATAAGGGAACTCCCAATCTGCTACACCAGGGCTCTCAAACTTTTTAAACAGGGGGCCAGTTCACTGTCCCTCAGACCACTGGAGGGCCAGACTGCAGGCCCCGGGATGAGTCAGCTGCTAAGTACGACAGGCAGCGGCAGCAAAAACACCCAGAGGACCGGATAAATGTCCTTGGTGGTCTACATGTGGCCCACAGGCCATAGTTTGAGGATGCCTGTGCTACACTGTGGCTAAATTCTTGAGTCACAACACAGGTCCTTTGAGAAGCAGATAGAAAAATGTTATATATTATTATCTATCCCAGAAATTTATTGGTGAAAATTAGTATGAAAAATATATAGAAGAAGAAGTAGTAGGTAGGGAAGGATTTCAGACTGTGATGTAAAAATGGTGCCTATGAAAAGAGAGAAGAGCAAAGAGAAATTGGTAAGAAAAGACAGTTTGTGGTGTAACTTTGAGAATCTTTTTAAGCCAAATGGAAAGCTCTGGAACAAAAGATGCCCTTTAACGAGCTCTAAGATGAGAAGAAACGGCCAGAGCATAGCCCCTTGCCGTGTTTGGGCACTGAATGAGGTTTCTGGGATTCCCACCACTTCAGGCCCAAAGCTGGGATTGCTTCCTAAGGCGCTGCAGCTGGAGGTCACTAGTGCTCTCTCTCACACCTGTGGCAGGCTCTGTCTTGAATAGATGTCTGCATTTCATAGTTCCATACCGCCCATGGCTTGTAAGGAAGTTCACTTCTCCATCATAAGGAAAGCAGCTCTCCCATGGTTCTTCAGACTCTTTCTCTAGAAAGGAAACTCAGAAGAGAAAGGTTATGGGACATAAAACAGCCTGACTGATCTCAGGACTGTGCCGTGTACTCCTCCCGTCCATCCTCTACCTTCCATTCTAAACCTTCCTCACCCTCACCTATCGTATCTTCAGGTCTTGGCCATTCAACCTAATTCCAGGGAATCTGATGTGATCTGAACTTTGAATTTTGATGCTATCCTGGTCATTTCTAAACAATCGGAGCACCTGGCATCCTTTCCCCTCTGAAGCAGCGTTTATTCATTTATAATTACAGCTGAGCAGGGAAGACCGAGAGGCCCCCAAATGAATTACGTGAGCCCCCACTTACTTAGCTCGCAGGAGTGTCCACCTGTGACCTGCAGGCTGAATGCCGAGTTTGTGAGGATTTTGTTTGCTTATCTGCAGTGTTGGCTACTAACCTTTTGATGTTTGCTAATCATCTTTCATTAGCATTTGTGTATTAATGTGTGGCTAAGACAATTCTTATTCTATCCATGTGCAACAGACAAAAAAATAGAAAAAGGTTTGACACTCCAGCCAGAAGCTGTATCTCCTCTTGCCAATCAGTGTCACCGACCTCAGTCTCCAGGGACTGCTTCATTTCTTAGTCTTTGTTCCCGCCCTTCCCTGGCACCAGCCAACGCCGTCTCCGTGCTGCACCAGTCGGCGTGCCCCTGCCTGATGTGCATCCTTTCTCCATCTCTGTTCTTAGGTGTCCAACCTGCTTCATGACCTGGATGCTTTTGTTCTTTATCTTTATCTTTCACAGATGAACCTCACCCCCAAACAAATATCTGGCACTATTAACTGCCTCTTGGTATCTGTTTCCCAGAGAACATAAACTGACATAATAAGAAAGCCTGGTGAAGGGAAACAGAGTAATTCTGCTTGAAATTTTCAGACTTCCCATCTGTTGGTACTCAATAAATGTAAACTTTCAAATGCTATTTTTATTATCTTTCTTCCTTGCTTTATAATCAAGTGATTGGCAGTTTAAAAAACTGTTAGATCAAAATGGGCCTAATCACTCTTCTTTGGAAGCATCAAAGGAAAAGGTCTTGAGGATGTTCAGTCTTGATTTGCAATCTCGAGAAGAGCAAGATAAAGTCATAAAATGCAAAACAAAGAAAATAGAAGGGGCCTTGGAGCCTGTTCTCCTTCAAAATACTGTCAAATACTGAACTCACATACCTCTTCTTTGCTTTCCAGGTTAATTTCTTCCCTTCCCTCTGGTAGAACCTTTCTTCTATTAGTCTATTATCTTTACCTAACCTGTTCTATAATGCTAAAGAATGCTGAAAAATCCTTTATTTCTAAGTACATTTTAATTCAGTCAGAATATAGTGATACCTCAAAGTCACTTTTATTTTCATCCTAAAAGACCAATCTTGTTCCTGCTAATATAAATATATATTCTAGGTTTTTTTTTAATACATACATTTTCTTCTTTAAAAAGAGAATTCTAATTAAGTTTTCTACTCTGAGGCAGATATTGAATTTAATTTGGCTTTTCAATTATAGAAAATATATAATATCTCCAAAGTCATATCTGCAAAATAAGATTTATTCAGGGACACTGGTTTCTATTTTTGTCCCTTCATGTTGCCGCCTTTCTTATAAATAGAATTTTTTTTTTAGTTTTTTAAACTTGGCTTTTCCAGTTTTAGGGGAGCAAGTGCACTTCTTCTTTAGTATTTTTCCACTTCTTATAGATGTTTTCCACTTTACTATGTTACTTTTTCTCAATTTGCTTTTTAAACTTAACAATTGATCCTAAAGTTTTCTAAATTGAAGTTTAAATTGTTACAGGAAAATAAATCTACAAATAATCATTCAGAAAGGTTTTTCTTTCTTTCTTTTCTTGAGACAGACTCTCACTTTGTTGCCCTCCATAGAGTGCTGTGACATCACAGTTCACAGCAACTTGAAACTTTTGGGCTTAAGCTATTCTCTTGCCTCAGCCTCCCAAGTAGCTGGGACTACAGGAGCCCACCACAACTCCTGGCTATTTTTTGTTATTGTTGTTGTCATTGTTGTTAGTGAGGCCGAGGCTGGGTTCAAACCTTCCAGCGCTGAGGGTTCAAACCCTCTGCTGAGCTACAGGCACTGAGCCCAGAAAGTTTTTATTAAATAAAAATACATGTTCTTACCTGAAACATTTTTATACAGCAAGATATTTGTCCTTGGCAACTTCTTTACTACTGTACTTGGTTCTCTATAAAGAAATAGCCAAACCAGAAGAAAGAACACACCTAAAATAAAAACAAAGACTAAATGGTGTGATAAATCAGGGAAGACTGGAACAGAAAGACATACTGTGTTAATGGATTGGAAACTGATATAGCTAAGATGCCAGTTTCCCCAAATTAACTCAGAGGTTTAATGCAATTTCAATCTAAATCCCAGAAAGCTATACATGTATTGAAGATGTAGACACGATTTTTAAAAAATTTATATGGAAAGTCAAAGATGATGGAATGGTTTAAGAAATGAAGAAAAATAAGATGAAAGGAATTATTTAATTTGATATTAAGGCTTAGTCTATAGCTATAGTAATCAAAATACTTTGGCATTGCAGAGGAATAGACACATAGATCAATGCAACAGATAAGAGCACCCCCAAATGGCCCCACACAAGTACACCCAGCTGGTGTGTCACAAAGTGCAAAGGACATTCACTGGATAAATTTACTCCGTCTTATTACACAGAGCCAAGGCAGTTAAACAGGCATAGGAGAAGCATGACCTTGTGTCCCGACCCGTCGGGCTCCTGTGGCCCTGGTCTCGGTTAGCGCAGGAAGGAACCAGGCGAGAAGCGGATTAGAAGTACAAGCTTGTGGAAGGCGGGCTAGCCCTTACTTTCCGGGTAGCCCCAGCAACCTCCGCACCAGCCTTTTATTGAAAGCGAATCATACAGGTGAGGGGAGTAATTAACAATGACTGCTTGCTGAGGGCACGGGCTCCTCCCCCAAGGAACTCCTGTGGAGGAATGGCCCGAGGTCCAGGCCTCAGCTGCAGATCATCTTGCTAGCATGTTGGCGTCTCCTACAACCTTGGCCTAAACATCACACTTTATATGAAATTTAACTTAAAATGCATTACAAACTTAAGTGTAAAGTGTCTAACTGTGAAACTTAAGAAAACATGAGTTATAATCAAATTATATCTATAATTTTCTGAAATAAACAATCTCTGTCTGATCATTAGCTGACCACTCCCATAATAGAGTGGAGACTTTGGGGTGGTACCTGTGGCTCAACGAGTAGGGTGCCAGCCCCATATGCCAGAGGTGATGGGTTCAAACCCAGCCCTGGCCAAAAACTGCAAAAAAAAAAAAAATAATAATAATAAATTAAAATAAAAGATTAAATCTGGGTTAATTGACCACTAAAAAAACTTTAAAAAAATAAATAAATGAAGCGGAGACTTCACTGGCCACCTCTGACAGAAAAAACAAGCTTCATAGAAGTAGTTTGAAAAAGTCACTAAATAAACAAATAACTAAAAATAAATTAACATCAACAACAAACCCTGGTTTGGGAGGGCAACCTGATTTCCAGAGTTGTCGCACTATATTATGTTAATGGTGATTTTTCACAAAAAATATGACATACATAAAAAAAAAAACCTAGAACATGTAACCTATCTGGGGTGGGATGGGGGAAGGTAACCATAAGACGCTATTCCTGAGGAAGAGCCAACGTCCTGGGCAAATACTTCACTCAGCTATTTTTTTATATTATATAAGAACTAAAAGAAGTCATATTCAAACAACTAAAGGAAAACAGGAGAATGCTCTCTCACCAATTCAGAATATCAAAAAAGAGATAAAATTAAAATGTAACTGTGGGTTTATGAAGTTAAAGATCTAAAGTAGGAAAGTCATTGGAGAAGCACAACAAAAGATTTCAGTAGGCAAAGGAAAAAAATGGTCAAACTTGATAGTTTATTACAATTATCCAGTTCAAAACAGAATAAAAAAATGAACAGAGTCAGAGACCATCAACATACAAAAACAGAGTAATTAGAATTTGTTAAAATTAAAATATTTTGTGCATTAAGTGACACTACTAAGAATGTGAGAAGATAATTCACAAAATGGAAAAAAATATTACAAAATATACATATTATTAGTCTCTAGTATCCAAATACATATCCTTAGAGCTTGGTAATAAAAAAGACAATTGTTAGAGCTTGGTAATAAAAAAGAGAATTGACCTTCCTGAAAATGGGCAGAAGAATCAAACAGAAATTTTTCCCAACAAAACATACAAATGGCCAAGAAGCGTAAAAAAGATGCTCAACATCATTAATCATAAAGTTAACACCACAATGAAATGCCATTTCACCCGTATAAGTATAATTTCTTTAAAATAAAATGGCAGGTATTAGTAAAGTTGTGTTAAAAATTGGAATACTCTCGCATCACAGGAGGGAATGTAAATTGTCACAGTTATTATAAAAAAACAGTGAGACAATTCATCAAATAGTTAAACAGGGAATTTTCATATGACCCATCAATTCTGCTAGGTATGTTGTCAAGATATTTTAAAACATATGTACACAAAAACACATTACGTATAAGGATATGTGCATTATTCATAGTAGGTAAAACTGGAAATGAATGAAATGTACGTTGGAGTTAGAATAAACAAAAGGTGACACCCCCATATGAACATCACGTGCCATAGCAGTGAAGGGAACACTGATTAATACGTCCCGTAACTCAAACAAGTCTCAAAAGTGTCATGGTGAACATAGAACACCAGTAACTAAAGAACACATACTGTAACATCCTCTTTACAGGAAATGTCAGGGAGAGGGACGTGCTGGACAAGAAATAGCCTGGTGGTTGCCAAGGGCTTGGAATGAAGGCAGAGAAGGGAGTGATGGCTATTGGGGAGAGGGAGGAAAACACTCTGAAACTAGAGTGATAATTATTGAATTATCTTGTATCTACTAAAATGCACTAAATGGAACTTACACATATTTCTTTTCTCTCTTCCTCCTCCTCCTCTTCGTCTTCTTTATCTTCCTCCTCTTCCTCCTCTCCTTCTTCCCCTTCCTCTTTCTTCCCCTTCTTTTTCCTCTTCCCCTTCCTCTTCTTCCTCTTCTTTTTCCTCTTCCTCTTCCTCTTGTCCCTCTTCTTTCTTCTTCTTCTTCCTTTTCCTCCTCCTCCTCTTCTTCCTCTTCCTCTTCCCCTTCCTCTTCTTCCTCTTCCTCCTCCTCTTCTTCTTCCTTGTCCTGTTCTTCCTCTTCTTCGACACTGTCTCACTTTGTTGCCCTGGGAAGAGTGCCATGGAGTCACCAGCTCTTGGGCTAAGGCGATATTCTTGCCTCAGCCTCCTGAGTAGCTGGGACTATAGGCACCTGCCACAACACCCAGCTATATTTTTTGTTGTTGCAGGTTGGCCGGGACCAGGTTCAAACCCGCCACCCTCAGTATATGGGGCTGGTGCCCTACTCACTGAGCCACAGGCGCTGCCCCATATATATTTTTTCTAAAGGGTATATTTTTCAATAGAAAGTTTATGTTATGTGAATTATATTTTTTAAAGAGGAATTGAACATTCACACTGGAATAGAGTTAAGACGTCATCTGGCCCAGTGGTTTCCAGACTGGCATATTATTTAAATTACATATAGCATTTTTTGTACAATATACATTTTCTAGGTCACTTTATTTCATAGGTGTGAAGTAAGACACAAAAATGTTTTGTTTTCAAAGAAAGTGTGAGATTATGATTAATATTTACATTTGAGAAATTTTAAGAAAATAAAGATCAAAGACGTAGTGATATGCACAGACTCAAAGAGCGACTAGCAGTTTGTGGATTGCGCTGATAAGATTCCAGGGCAGGTGTGTTTTTGACAAAATGACTTCTTGTTCTTTGAGTGGATATCCAGTAGTGTCATGGCTGGGTTTAAGGGAAAGTTCACATGTATTTCTTTAAAGAATATCCATGCTGTTTCCCATAAGGATTATACTAATTTGCAGTCCCACCAGAAGTGTATACACATTCCTTAAAGATGTGGAATCAACTGAAAGGCCTATCACTTCATGAGCTTCATGAGTGGATTTTGCAGGTGTGATACACCTTACAGGCACAGTCAGAGGGAAATGGGTCAGGTACTCTGTTAATCAGTGTTAGCAGGCAGTGTCCAGACAAACAGACACCCTAGTGTGACATTTTTTTGTTATCCTCCTTATCCCCATTTCTCTGTACGTGCCAGTATTGATGTATTTTTCAAAACTTAAATGTCAGATGTTTTAAACCAGCATTTGATGAGATAAAACGGAAGTTACAGTTCTAAAGAAAACATATGACTTCAGAGTCAGAGTTTTTAGTGACCACTCCAATTTTGTTCCATTTCTAGTGCTTACAGCTTGTATCTGACAGTCTCGTCAAAATTCTTTGTTGAAATGTCAAGAACCATGTTATAATATAACCATACTATAAACTCAGTGGTATTTTACTCCTGGTCTTGTTTTTATTGTGGATGTTCCAGTGTTTCCTTAGTAAGCTTGACATTGGCTGCTAATTAGAATTAAGGTACAACCATGAACATAGATAGATTCAGGGTAACAAGCCATCTCTTGTTTTCTTAGATATTTGGAAAATGTTTCTAAAATTGCATTTATATTAATATTTATCTGTTGCTTTATCTTTTGTCATATAGATAATAAGCTTGTTTCCCATAAATGGATTCAATTCATTAATTAGCTAAATATACTATGAAAATGCCTTTACATTCCCAGTGCAAACTTTCTTGATCATATACTA
Organism: Galago senegalensis; assembly: GCA_963575145.1. NCBI lineage: Eukaryota > Metazoa > Chordata > Mammalia > Primates > Galagidae > Galago > Galago senegalensis. The sequence continues at coordinate 6,114 of CAUYTI010132310.1, read as the reverse complement.
TTATTATTCTTAATACACAGGCAGATCAAATTTAGTAATGCCTTCTCTTTTATCACTAGTTATATGTGAGTTTGTGTGTTTATTCTATATGCATCATTTCTTTATTTTGCTATCTTGTTTATCCTCTCCTACTGTCATAGAATATTTTAAAATGCATACTTTTTTTGTTCTTACATTTGTGGAAATTTGCCTTTGAGATACATTTTGTGGAAGAGAGCAGCCTATAAGGAAGATTTTATCCCTTCAGCAATAGGGGGAGTATAGGCGATTGATCATTGATGTCATTGCAACTGTTATTTTCAAAAAATAAATTTGTAAAAATACTAAAAAAAAATACTTTGTGCATAGTATATTTAAGGGGGGTTAAATTCTTGACAATATGCTTATTTTATTCACAAGTTACTGATCCTTAAGACTTCTCAAACCTACTAAAGTTAATTCTGAAAATTAAGATTTTCCTAGGAAACTAGCACTTCACCTAAACACACATTTTTATACAATTATATAAAATCATATCTATTTCAGTTCTTTCATTTCCTGTTGTGTTTTTCAACTTAAAACTTTCAAGAGTTTGGTTGAGATGTAATCGATGTATTATATAATTTTCCCATATTAAGTGAAGAGTTCAAGGCTTTTAGTGTATTTTCAGAGTTAGGAAACCAACACTGTACTCTAATTATGAAACACTTTCATCACCCCAAAAGAAAACTCAGTACAAACCAGCAATCCGTCTCCCTTCCCCGCCCTCCCCCCGGACTTCATCAACTGTTTCTCTACTTTTTCTTTCTGTACAGTTACAGATTTGAGTTATCTCATCTGTGGGGAGTGTGTGAAACGTGGCTTGTTGAGGCTGTATTTTTACATCTAACATTACATACGATGTTTTTAAGATTTATCCTCGTTGCAACTTGCATTAGCTTATATTTCTTTTTATGGATGAATAACATTCCATTGTATGAATATAAAAATTTTGTTTCTCCATTTGTATGTCAGTTGTTTCTTGGTTATGAATAGTGCTGCCAGGAATATTCATATACTACTTTTGTGCAAGGGGATGCTTTTATTTTTCTTGTGCATATACCTAGAAATAGAATTAGTAGGTCAAATGTAAATTTTTATATCTTAATGATAATATCAGTTTATAAATGCAGCAAAAATATATCTGTGTTCTACTTATTCCAGCTGTGCTATAACAAATTGATGACTCACTTTCCCTTTTTCTGATTATTTTATAAAGTGGTGCCTTTATTTTACCAATTTTTTTCAAAAGCGAATTTCTTGAGGTCCTTTGTACTTTTTTCCTTTTTTCACTTAAAAAATAAGTAAATTCCTTCTGCTCTTTACGAGCATTTTGAATTTTAACTGCCTATTGGAGACTCATATGAATTTATGATAGACAAATCACCTACTGATTTTTGTAGTTGTTTTAATGAAATGCCACACAAGGTGTGGATTGGAGTAATACGTGGAATTGAAAACTTAATCATGGAGAACTGATAAGATTTCTACATGGAAAGTATAGTACATATTTATTCTGAAGTTTAACAGATCCAAAGCAAAACAAATTATTTTTACCTCTCTGCGGTAGGCGTTTTCCCAGCTTCTAAGCAACCTCTTTAAAAGCCGTCGCTATACTTAAAATTGGATGAGACAGAACCTAAGAATTTTCTTTATTCTCCTTTCTCCCACAGAGCCTTGGTCTGCGTGGTCCAGAGCTTGGTGACTGGGATCACCCCCTCCTAGTTCCTATCCTCCTGCTCCCTGTGATCAGCCAAGCTGGCCTCTGAAATCCTACCGCACTCTCCTGCTCCTGTAGCCTGCAGTGTTGATTGCCTTCTTTCTGTTCTCCAAGAATTAGATAGAAAATTCTTCCTTGCTCACTCGTATTTCCAGGATAATAGCATTCATTTTAAGAAGGCATGTTTATTTCTTTCAGAAAACTTATCCACACCAGAAATTGCTTATTTTTTTTGGTATCACTCCTGCACTGCGATGTGAGTAAGAGAAGGTCTATAGCTTTCACCTAAAGATCTACAAATTAGAGAACAAATAAGTATGGATTAAAAGAATAAAATAAAAGGTCAAGTAAAATGAGGATTAATTTCTTGAGCATTAATAGGAAGATTAAGAATAAAATAAGCATACAAATAGTTAAACTATCATCTCAGTTCAAAATAAAAGAAATTTGCTTTGTTCTTTCTGAAATAACATTTTCCTTTGTAAAATGTACAAGTTGCCAAGAAAAGTATGAAGTATATCTTCATTAATTTCAAGAGATTTGCAAAATTTTAAAAATTATTTTAAAAGTTAATATAAAATGTAATTTCAGAGAAAGCTTGTTCTTTCTAGATGTTGATTGTGAGATGCATAAGTTTTATCTAGAAAATAATTGAATGCTCAAGTAATAGAAATAGTAGTGAATAATAACAATACCAGGCCGTACATCCACCCTAAGTATGTTGACATTGTCGAAAATAACAATAAATCAATTTCATTTCCTTTGGATACATAGGAAATCCCAGGGGTGGGGCTGCTGGAACCTCCGGGGAGCCGTATTTTTAATTTTTCATAAAACCTCCATAGTGTTTTCCACACTGGCTACATATTTTCTGTAGGTATTTTTATCCAACTTTCTGTTTCCCAGTACATTTAGCAGCAAGTGGATAGAACAGAGAACACAATTATTATGAGAATTTTTGTTTATAGGTCTAGTAAAGAGTTTGGTAGAGATTGAACTAATGGCTTGTCCTTCGATCTCCTGTGAGGCAAGTACAGTAGACCTAATTAGTCATTAGGAATGAACGCTTTATTCAGAGTTCAAGTGCATAGAGTGAGAGGTTCTGAACAGCCCACGACATTGAGGATCCCCCTTTTCACATCCCTTCAAGATATCCAAATGGAAATCCATAGTCTTTACGAGTTGGCTTTAATGTACTTTGACTACAATTAAAAGGCTTTAAAGTTCTGTGTTCTGATTCATCAGCTCACTGACCAACAAATATGGGGTTTAATTGCTCTTAAAGGATTACAGACTTTCAGAGTATCTGTCACATTGTTACAGCGGTTAACTTTCAATGTGCTTATATTCCAAATATACATGGTCTTTAATTAGATTCAAGCCAGCGCCAGCCTGGGTACAGCTGCCAACTCTGTAATTCATTGAATTTCCTGCTCTACGGTTTCTTTATTTAATACATACAGCACATAAATACACAGATTTATTTTTACTAAATATAAGAGAGAATAGTGGACAATTTAATTTTTTCTATTACAAAGATTATAAATAAATGTACTGTTAATCAAGATGGCCTCTATACTCCCCTTAGTTTAATTAAATTTGAGACAACCTTTTTTCCTTGACTATAGTTTCCTAATCTTCTTTCCTTAGAGAATTTATTTTAGAAAAGTTGCAACTGCCAATTTTTTTTCTCAGCTTTTTATTAAATGTGCATAGATCTTTTTAAAAGTCTCTAGCCGGTCTTCTGAGAGTCTTTCTGAAGGACCTGGGAACCATCCCTTTGAAAAACAATCCTCATGGAACTTAGCACACCTGTCTCCCAGTTTCTGTGGAGGATAAAAGCCTAACTTAACTTTGGTGTGTACCTTGCTCCAAGTTGTAAAAATCCATCCTGTTACGAGAAAAATGTACTTTTCCTTTGGTAAGGCCAATCAGCATATCCAGCAGGCCTAAAATTCTCCCCAAACCCATTCAAAGCTTTGCCCTCTTTTCCCAGCTAAGTTGAGGTCACTTTTCTTCCTTACTGACAGTGTCACCTGGAGTCTTCCTTGCCTGTTAAACTTTTCCCAGTGACATTTTGTTTGATATCACTCAAAAGTACATTGCCACAGACGCCAGTAGTTTTACATGTGTTGAAAACAATTTTGCAGTCATATACTAAATATATAAATATTTATGGTAGATATGAAATTAAACTTTGTCCCTTTATCTTAAACTATGTCCCTGGACAATAAGAATTTTGAGACTCATAGCTTCTAACCCCTTTGCTCTTGGAGTTTATATTGTCATTCTCCTTTTTGTCTCCAAAGAAACCACCAGCAATACCAACTGCAGACATTTAAACATTAGCGGAGACTCATCAAAATTTAAATTCTAGGCTTCAGGAATTGGATGACTAACTAAAACTATTAAATGCCTTCTTGCTAGTTCAATTTAAACATACTTTTATATTTTAATGGTACCAAATACACTAATTCGTACTGGAACTAAAGTTATTCACATAAAGAAAATCATAGAAAGCAACAGAGACTATCACCCTGAAAAAATAGGAGTACACTGGAGGTACGAAATTCATGGTATCTTTTCAGAATTATGGATGTGCTTACTGTTGACCCCATTTAAATTTTACTACTGTTATTGCTATCATGATCATAGATTTCCAAACTAGAATACTAATGTATAACATTTGTACTTTAGGAATTTGCAATTTGAGGTTAGGAAAGGGGGTTTATGAATAGTTCAAATACATGTTCAAGTACACTTTTATACCACAGATGGTAAGATCTGTTGAAAGCAGGAGGGAAAAAAAGTGAAAATAGCCGCAGTACAGAGACTAATGCAGCTCTCTTCCTACAAAAATGTAAGTGAACCAAAGACCTTCTCCTTGTGTCTTCAGACGACATTGCAGGTGTCCCTCACACTGGCCGTGGTTTTGCAGGGTGGAGAAGGAAAGCCACTTCTCCCTCCTTTCCAACCCCTTCCCGTTCTCCTACATTTTCACGTCACTTTCCCTGAGCCGGGGACGTGCCCAGCGTCCTGTGTCATTTCCACACTCAGTGGGACTGGGGGACAAATGCCAAATAAATCATCCAGACGCATCTGGCGTCATCACTGGGCTTTTCTTCCCATATTTCATCTGCTGCCGCTTCAGGCGTGTCAGAGTGAAGAACACGGTGCAGAGTCAGGCTTCCCAAATTCAAATCCTGACTTTTTTCCCTCGTGTGTTAGAGGGGAAATTGTTGGGACCAAAATCACCGCTGAGAGACCACCTCACACACGTGTAAAAACAAAGAAGTACTTTTATTTAAATGCAAGCATGTGTCTGGGTCACTCCACCCTGCAGCGTAGCTGGGGAGGGGTAACCCCAAAGTGAAGTGAGGGGAGACTTTACATCCTTCATGTTCACATGGATGGAGCTGGAAAATGTTCTTCTTAGCAAAGTATCACAAGAATGGAAGACAAAGTATCCAGTGTACACACCCCTATTATGAAATTAATTTATAGCTTTCATATGAGAGCTATAACCTAATAACAGCCTAAGAATATGGGGATGGAGGAGGGAGAGGGAAGGGAGAATGGATGGAGGGAGGGGGATTGGAGGGATCACTTCTGTGGTTTATCTTACAAGGGTACAAGTGAATCTTTCTAAGAGTAGAATATGAACGTTTTAACACAATAACTAAGAAAATGACATGCAGGCTATGTTAACCAGTTTGATGGAAATGTTTCAAATTGTATGTGAAAATAGCACATTGTACCTCAGAAGTGGATTAATGTACATAGTTACCATTCAAAAAAGAAAAAAAAAAGATGAGATTCTTGTATACAACAGATGTCTGGTCTGAGTTTCTGTATCCAATCAGCCAATCTGTGCCTCTTTAGAAGGACAATTTAAGCCATTCACATTGATTGAAATTATTGATAAACCTTATAAAATTTTAGGTATTGAGTTGTTCAAAAGTCCAGTGGATGTTTTTAATCCTTTTGCCACTGTAGAAGTCGGAGTTTGATCAATAGTTTCTGAGTTAGTTTACTTTTGTGGTGGAGGATTTCACTGGTCATTATGGAGAATAGGTCTAAGAATGTCCTGGAGAGCTGGTTTAGTTATGGCAGATTTCTTCAACTCATGGATGTCATTAGTCATTAAAGTATTTAATTTCTCCATCATAAATGAAACTCAGTTTAGCTGGATACGGGATCCTGGATTGAAAGTTATTTTGTTTTAAGAGATTAAATGTTGGCTCGGCACCTATAGCTCAACCGGCTAAGGCGCCAGCCACGTACACCTAAGGTGGCGGGTTCAAATCCCCAGCCTGGACCCGCCAAACAACAATGACGGCTGCAACCAAAAAATAGCCGGGCGTTGTGGCGGGCGC
>CAUYTI010132304.1:0-22423 GCA_963575145.1 Galago senegalensis | reverse complement strand
TTAGGTGTATGTGGCTGGCGCCTTAGCCGGTTGAGCTATAGGTGCTGAGCCCTCCAAACTTATTTCCAAAAAGGTCATATTAGCTTGTATTCCCACAAGCAGTGTAGAAGTGTTCCCTTTTCTCCACATCCATGCCAACATCTGTAGTTTTGGGATTTTGTGATGTGGGCTAATCTTATTGGAGTTAGATGATATCTCAAAGTGGTTTTGATTTGCATTTCTCTGATGATTAAGGATGAAGAACATTTTTTCATGTGTTTGTAGGCTATGTGCCTGTCTTCATCAGAGAAGTTTCTGTTCATGCTTCTTGCCCACATAGAAATAGTTATTTATTCTTTTCTTATTGATTAGTTTGAGTTCTCTGTAGATTCTAGTTATCAAACCTTTGTCAGAAGCATAACCTGCAAAAATCTCCCATTCTGAAAGTTGTCTGTTTGCTTTATTTACTGTGCTCTTGGCTGCGCAAAAGCTTTTTAGTTTGATCAGATCCCAGTAATGTATTTTTGGTGTTGCTTCAATTTTCTGGGGGGTCCTCCTCATAAAATATTCTCCCAGGCCAATTTCTTCAAGTATTTTCCCTGCACTCTCTTCTAGTATTTTTATAGTTTCATGTCTTAAGTTTAAATCTTATATCCAGTGAGAATCAATTTTTGGTTAATGGTGAAAGGTGGGGGTCCAGTTTCAGTCTTCTACAGGTTGCCAGCCAGTTCACCCAGCACCATTTATTAAATAGGGAGTCTTTCTTCCACTGAATATTTTTGATAGGGTTGTCAAAGATCAAGTGGCAATAAGTAGCTGGATTCATCTCTTGGTTCCCTATTCTGTTCCACAAATCTACCACTCTGGTTTTGTGCCAGTACCATGCTGTTTTGATCACTATAGATTTATAGTATAGCCTAAAGTCTGGTAACATGATACCGCCTGATTTGTTCTTATTTCTGAGTAATGTATTTGCTATTCAACATTTTTTATGATTCCATATAAAATGAAGTACTATTTTTTCCAGATCTTTAAAGTATGACAGTGATGCTTTAATAGGGATTGCATTAAATTTGTATATTGCCTTGGGTAGTATGGACATTTTAACAATGTTGATTCTTCCCAGCCATCAGCATGGTATGTTTTTCTATATCTTAACAACTTCAGCTATTTCTTTTCTCAGAGTTTCATAGTTCTCCTTATAGAGATCTTTCACATCCTTCGTTAGGTAAATTCCCAGATATTTCATTTTCTTTGACACTATTGTAAAATAAATAGAGTCTTTGATTGTTTTTTCAGCTTGACTGTTGTTGTCATATATAAAAGCTACTGACTTTTAAGTATTGATTTTTTATCCTGAGATGCTGCTGTACTCCTTGATCACCTCTAACAATTTGGAAGTTGAGTTGCTGGAATTTTCCAGGTATAGGATCATACCATCAGCAAAGAGTGAGAGTTTGATCTCCTCTGACCCTATTTGGATACCCTTGATCACCTTCTGTTGCCTAATTGCAATGGCTGAGACTTCCATTACTATGTTGAATAGCAGTGGAGACAGTGGGCATCCTTGTTTCATTCCTGATCTGAGTGGAAATCTTTTCAATTTTATACCATTCAATATGATATTGGCTGTGGGTTTTCTGTAGATGGTCTCTTACCAGTTTAAGAAATGTCCCTTCTATGCCTATTTACTTAAGAATTCTGATCATGAAAGGATGCTGGATATTATCAAAGGCTTTTTCTGCATCAATTGAGAGAATCATATGGTCTTTGTTTTTTATTTTATTGATGTGATGTATTATATTTATAGATTTGCATATGTTCAACCAACTCTGTAACTTTGGAATAAAACCAGCTTGATCATGGTGTATAATTTTTTTGATGTGTGTTGAATTCTGTTTGCTAAGATCTTATTGAATATTTTTGCATCAATATTCATTAATGATATTCATCTATAATTTTCTTTCTTTGTTGGATCCTTTCCTGGTTTGGGTATCAGGGTGATATTTGCTTCATGGAATGTGTTGGGAAGTATTCCTTTTTTTTCTATGCTTTGGGAAACATTGTATAATATAGGTACTAGTTCCTCTTGAAAGGTTTGATAGAATTTGGATGTGAAACCATCTGGTCCTGGACTTTTCTTCTTAGGGAGGTTTTGTATTGTTGATGTTCTTTCAGTGGTTGATATAGATCTATTCAAGGTTTCTAATTCTTTCTGGTTGAGTCTAAGAAGGTGGCATGCTTCCAGGTATTGGTCCATTTCCTTCAGATTTTCCTATGTCTGGGAATAGAGATTTTTATAATAATCATTGAGGATTTTTTGAATTTCTGAAGTGTCTGTTGTTATTTCTCCTTTATCATTTCTGAAAGACAATATTAGAGATTTTGCTTTTCTGTTTTTGGTTAGGTTGGCCAAAGGTTTATCAATTTTGTTAATCTTTTCAAAAAACCAACTTTTTGTTTTGTTGATCCTCTGAATGATTCCCTCCCACCAGATTCAGTCCACACTGTTGTCAGCTTCTCTGCTCACAGGCCCAGCTGGAGCCAGGGCCCATGCCCCTACCCATCAGTCTCAGTCCACATTCACCTAGCTTCTGCTTGCCAGACCAGTTGGAGTCAGGGGACTATGCCCCTGCCTGCCAGTCTCAGTCCACTGCCTGGCAAGCCTCTGTTCACAGGCTCTATTAGAGTCAGGGCACTGCACACTCTCTGCAGGTCTCAGTCCTCACCCGGTAAGCCTCTGCTCACCAGCTCCACTAGAGTCAGTGCACCACACCCTAGCCCTTAGGTCTTGGTTCACACCGGGTAACCACTGCTTGAGGATTCTGTTGGAATAAGGGAACCATGCTCTTACTCTCAGGTTGCAGTCCACACCTATCAAGCCTCACTTGCAGGCCCAGCAGGGGATGGGGACCAGCCCTGTCTGCCGAACTCAGTCCACCACTCTCCTGCTGTGGGTGCCATCAGAGCTGGGGGTTCTGCACCCCATCCTGCCAGACACAACCTGAACCAAGGGTCAACACTACCACTGGCCAGGCATAGTCATAACCAGGGGACTGTCCTCCTCCCACCAAGTGTCCTTTTCTTCCTACACTCTCTTTCTTCCCACACTCTCTTTCTTCCCTATTAGTCACAGATTCTGCCCTGATGGTTGGCAGTGTGCACTATACCCAGATCTTTCAGGACAAAACCAGACACTCTATGCTCTGTAGGGGGCAGAACTTCATACTGCCATGCAAGGGGGAAAGGGTGGACTGGGAGTTTGGACTTGTGGGGGAAAATATCTGTTTAATTTTCTGACTAGCAAGGTCGTGTCTAACTAAGTTCATAAGTGGGACCTCCCTGGAGAAAGAGACCTGGAGTTTAGTGGCACTCTCCAGCGAGGTAAAATGAGAGGCCTTTTGTTCCCTGCTTTGTTCGCAGATAGCCTGCAGCAGGCCCCCTGCTTGGGGGAGGGGTCTCCCATCCTCTAGTCCATAGGCTTTGTACCTGTAATTTGTTTTCTTGAATGCTCTTCCATGGAGTTACAGCTTGCCAAACTTCTTTCTTGGCTCAGCATTCTGTCCTTGGCTTCATAGAGTCCAATTACACCCAGCTTTTCTTCCTCTGCTCAGGAGCCTTTGCCGAGGGTTGCTCAAAGAAAATGATCTTTGATCCCCTTCCATCTTCTCTGTCCTGAAGTGGCTTTAATTTTGAATGGATACAACTGACTTTATAACAGAGATGTTAGGAGAGTTCTGGTGAGCCAGGAAAATCTGTTTAATACATTGTCAATAACACAAAGCTGGGGCAGGGGGCAAGAATTGAGGTGATGAGTGACAAAACACAGCTTCAAAGAGGTCAAGAGAAGCCAGAAGGGAGGGCTAAACATCTAAGATGACACTTACCAGGGAGAAGTACAAAATCCTGACAGTGGTTCAAATATTCACCTATAGGTATTATGGAAGAGACATGGTTTGTCAACAACATACATGAACAAGATTGAGGCAGGTGTAACTCAACACCAGCCAAGGCAGAATTTAGCCAGAGGCAGAATTTAAAGAAAGACTTCTCCTTCGATTTCTAGTTCCGTGCTGTGGTCACTGAAACCCAGGCCTGTAGGTACCAACCCCATGCTAGGCCTGACAATTCTGAGATCTTTCATTGTCTGTCTCTCACCTTCCTTTCCCACCTTGCTGATTGCACACACAGCAGTTAGCTGCTTGCTAAATCCTCCCTGAGCTGATTGGGATATACTGAGTTTAGGTGTGGATGTCCCAATCCACTTGTTAATTTTCAGAAATAATGCCAAAGCAGACAGGAGGAGGCAAAGGTGCATGGCAAAAATCAAAGGATCAAGCTGTTTTGTCCCACCCCATCTCTTCCTCCAGTTGCTTGAGGCCTAGAAGGAGTGTTTGCCTTCTCATGAGGTGTTCGCCTGCAGGGGCTCTGCCTTCTGCAAGCAGGTGTGCTTTCCCACGTCCTGTGATACGGGCAGAGCGATGAGGGTTGTATAAATGCTTTGCAGATGGGATGCACACTGGAGATGGCTGGGGGTGACTAAGGAGGATCCTGGCATCTTCTGGGGTGCTCATCAGTTGCCTGGAAGGGGAAAAATCAGGTCCCTGGGCTGGTGGGCAATTTCACAGAAGAAAACCAGCTAGTGGAAAATGATTGATGAAAACTAGACTCTTCTGAGAAAGAAGCCAAAGCTACAATTATGTCCCTTTCAGCTCCTGTGAAGTAGGCCTTGTGTGCCCTTAGCTCTGAGCACAAGTGACTTCTGGTGAATGGAGGGAACATCAGGCAAAAACCTTTCTGGCTCTTCCTCCTCTGCCTCTCTCTTCTCGTGCTGCCCACAAAATTCATGGGATCTCATCCATCTCCATAGCTTTAATCAGCACATAGCCTAATGGCCCCTGAAGGCAGACTTCCCCAGCTGTCCTGCAATGTGCATTCCTACTCCTGGTTTTCCCATGTGCTTCCTTCCTTCACTGGTTGGATGCAATCTTGGTGGAACCATTTATTGAGATGCCTACCCTCCCCAGTGAAGGGATGGACACATGACTCCTGTTAGGCCCATCAAGTGTGTTGTTCTTGGATTCTGAATTTAGAGAATGTTGGACATCCTGAGTTTGCGGTGCTGGGAGACAGCTGAGTGGGAGTGTTCAGCCTAGATGTGGATATAAGGAGTTCAGAAGAGGGGTTTGGGCAATAGATACAAACTTGGGAAAGGCTGGCATATAGGTGGGAGTAAGGAATGGCCTCTAGGCAAAAAGCAGAGAGAGACAAAGTCAGGGAGCCTGAGACAGAGCCCTAAAGCCACCAATATTTGATGGTCTGCCAGAGGTTTGGGTGGTTAGCCTCTAAGGTGGCCCTTGGGTGTTTCTGCCTCCTGGGATTCTCACCATTGTGTAGATCCTGCCATGTTGTGCCAGAGTCTTTCTGTGTGAGCAGTAGAATATGGCAGAAGTGATATGTCATGTCTGAGATAAGTGATAAAAGACATTGTAGCTTCCTTTTTGGCTGCTTTCTCTTGTTATCTTTCTCTCTCTCATCACTTTCTCTGGGGGAGGGAGCCATATGGTGAAGAACTGAGGCCTCCCGCCAACGGCCTCATGAGTGCACTTGGCAGTGGATCCTCCAGCCCTCCCAGATGACAGCAGCCTCAGCCAACAGCTCAAGTACAACCTCATTAGAAATCTCAAGCCAGAACATTCACCCAAAGTGCTCCCCAGATCCTGACTTTCAGAAATGGTGTGAGATACTGTTTGTTGCTTTTAGCTGTTATGCTCTGGGATAATTTGTTATTCAATGGACGACTGATATAGAGAAGAAGGAGCCAGCAAGGGGACTGACAAGGAATGGCCAAAGAGGTAGAATGATCACATTTTACATGTTAGCTTGACTAGGCCACAAGGTTCGAGATATTTGGTCAAACATTATTCTGGGTGTGCCTGTGAGGATGCCTGTAGATGAGATTGACATTTGAATGTCTTCATTGAGCAAAGCAGATTGTCCTCCCTAATGTGAGTGGGTTTCTTCCATTCCGTTGAGAGCCTGAATAAAACAAAAAGGCTGAAAAAGAGGGATCTGCTGCCTTACTGCCTTGGAGTTGGGGCATCACTTTTTTCCTAGCTTTGAACTTGAATCAGGTCTTGAACCTACTGGCTTCCAGACTGGAACTACACCATCGCCTCTCCTGATTGTCAGGCTTTCAGGCTGGGACTGGGACTCTATCAGTGGCTGTCCTGGGACTCCAGGAGAAAGGGCATTAAAAGGGATGTTTTCTTCTTTCTTAATATTTAGTAGGACTAGCTGACTACCTATCTTGAGACTTGTCAGTGTCCACAGTCCCATGAGTAAATTCCTTATAATGAATCTTCCTCCCTCTATACATTCATCCTATTAGGGCATTTCTCTGGAGAACCCTGACCCATATAGGCTGTTTCTCCTGCATTACATCTGGGTAACATACATAGGGCTGGGGAAAGAGATAAAGCCAAAGGGGGTGACTCTCCTGTGACAGTCTCCTGTCAGTCTTGTGAAGTCAGCTGTGGGAACCCCTGCTGGCTCCTCATCTCCCCACTGCTATGTTGGAGCTGGAGTTTGCCGTCCCCTTTGACTCTGGGTTGTGCCCAAAGGGCAGACCTAAAGAATTAGAGAAAGCTCCAGAATTTGTCCCTAGGATCCGCCTTCGGGATCAGAGCCCATGACCCTCTGGCTCCTCCTAGTTTCCAAGGACCTCATCCCATGAGCTCTGTCTCCTCACTTTGGGCTCCATCACTAGAATGGCTCAGATGTCTCCCCTCCCCTTCCCTGTGTAATTTTCCCTTGGAGTTTCCAGCTCTGCCTGAGGATTTTTAGCCACAGTGATTGTGCAAATCCAGAGATCAAAGTTCTCTTCCCAGCTCTTTCAGATACTTGCTGGCCAGGTCCCTTTCCTCTGTAGGACTTGTCTACTAAGGTTTACTGCTAAGGCTCTCAATTCTGAGCTCTGCTAATTCCGATGGTAGGAAACTGATGAATTGGCCAGAAGCCTAAGAGCTGAGGGGTGAGGACACATCGTTCTGTATGGATCTGGAGATAGCAAATATGAGGGAGGGATCTTGGATTCTGAAGGAAGTTTCAGGTGGGCTTCATGGCAGAGAGTTATACCTGGCAACTCTGGGCAGCAGCCCCACTCTACTACCACTCCAGAACCTCTCTGATGCTGGGGACTTTGGAGTACTGGGAATTTTCTGAGATGGTAGCTGTGGGGCAGCTGGGAATCAGGACTCTTTCTTCTCCCATCTCTACCCAAGACCCTCCGTGTAAGCTCAGCCAGAGAAAGTGTTTCTTAGCCTGGGGCCCCAAAGCTGGGCATGGAGTCTTCTAGCAATTTCCATTCAAAAGGCAAAAGGGAAATGGTGCTACTTACTTTATATTCTGTTTAATAGTCCAGTGAGCTGGCTGATTTCCCACCTCCCTAATCTCTGAGAATGCCCTTTGCTCTTCCCTGGGGGCTCCTGCTACTGTGACATTTCAGTAAATCCCCAGGAGATTATTGGGTTAAAAGACCACTTCTGTCTATGTTTAGCTCAGGTGGGTCTTCTTGGAGCCAGGAAAACACTGTAACTGCCACCATAAGCTCAAGAGATTCTGAGCCCTACTGCTACCGCTACTGCTGTGGCAAAATCTCCTGTGGAACTGCTCCCACCACTGCTCCAAGCCCTGCTTCAGAGCTACTGCACACATCACCCACCCCTATCAAGAGGGTGTTTCAAATGTAACATTTAAACTATGAGACAAAATGTCAAACAAACCAAAAATATGGAAAATATGGGGCTCATATATGGTGGCTCATACCTGTAATCCTAGCACTCTGGAAGGCTGAGGTGGGTGGATTGCTTGAGGTCAGAAGTTTGTGACCACCCTGATCAAGAGTGAGATCCCATCTCTGCTAAAAGTAGAAGAACTAGCCGGGTGTGGTGGCAGACACCTGTAGTCCCAAATACTTGGGAGGCTGAGGTGAGGCAAGAGGATCCCTTGAGCCCAAGAGTTTGAGGTTGCTGTGAGCAGTAACACCATGGCACTTCACCCAGGGAGAAAGAGTGAGACTCGGTCTCAAAAAAAAAAAAATTATCTATCTATCTATTGTCTATAATGGAAACCTACCATCCTACCTTCCAGATTAACGGATGTGAATATTTCGCCCTGTTTGTTCCAGACGTTCCTATCTTTTCAAATCAATTAAATGCTAAACACAGCTAAAACTCTACCCTGATCTCCTATCCCTCTTCCCTTCCTCTCTCAACAAAAGTCTAAACTGAAATTGGCATGTTTTGTTTCCATGCCTGTTTTAGACTTTTTCTACACATGGGGAGCGAGCACGTGTGTGCAAGTGTGTAATGCATAGTATTACTTTCTGTGTTTTAAAATTTTACATAAATGTTTCCTCCCCCACTTCCTCCAGATTTTTTTTTTTAGATTTATCCATGTTGATATACGTAGACTGGTTGATTCATTTTAACTGCCATATGGTATTCCATTGTAGGGATTGTGCAGTTTACGTATCCACTTTTCTATTGAGGGAAAGTAGGATGTTTCCCAGGAACACGCTTATACGATCTCTGGATACAAGGACAGGAGTTGCGTACATGCTAGAGGGAGAATCACTGGGGGGTGAAATTTGTGCTCCTGTGAATTTACCAAGTGTTGTCACATTACTCTCTAGTTCATACTCTTACTAGAAATGCACCAGGGCCTCTCTTTCTCCACATCCTCAACACCTGATATTATCAAATGTAAAAATTTTTGATAATTTGTTACATGTGAAATGGACTTTCATTGTGGATTAAATTTTCATTTTCCTGGTTTCTAGTGAAGTTGAACATTGCCCCATGTTTTTGGTCCTTGAAGTTTCTCCTATGAATTGCCTTTTCATACTTTTTGCTCATTTTTCTGTTGTTTGTCTTTGCTTATTATTTTTAAAATTTATATATTTTGGATACTAATTTATTGTCAGTTACATGTTTTTGGATATCTGATCCAGTTTGTGACTTGCATTTTAATTTTGCTTATTATACATCTTTTGTCATACCCAAATTTCAAATTTTAATGTGGTAGGATTTATCCATTTCTAATGTGGTCAAATACATCAACTTTTCCCATTATAGTTTGATATTCCTCCAAAAATTTTAAAGCTTTAAAAACCTAAAGGCCGGGACTGGGTTTGAACTCACCACCTCCAGTATATGGGGCGGGTGCCCTACTCCTTGAGCCACAGGTGCCACCCTAATGTTTTTAATCCATTTGGAATTTTTGTGTATGATATGAAATAGGGATCTAATTTTCCCCATTTCCACGTGAGTAGTCAAAAGTCACAGCACCACTGAGCGCTGCACCCGGACCTCGGTGTGGTGGGTAAAGCTGGAGCTGCAGTGGCTTTGGTGGGGGAGGCCATGGCTAAGGCTGGGCCAGGCCCTTGGGGTGGGGGGCAGGAGGTGGCGATGGCCTGGGGCTTGAGTCTGGAGGCAGGAGCAGTTGCCATGGCCGAGAGCATCATAATTTGTGCCCAGTCCCCAGACAGAGTGAAGTGGATCACAGCAACAAAGAGAGAAACAGCTGCAACATTTTTGGAAAAGGTTGCAAAGGAGTTTGGCTTCCAAAAAAATAGCTTCTCAGTTTATATCAATAGAAACAAGACTGGAGAGATACCAGCATCATCCAACAAATCCCTCAACTTGCTGAAAATCAAGCATTCTCATAGTTGTTCCTGTTTCCCTCCAGCCTTGCTGGGCCCTCATCTGAAATGGAGACATCAGCCCCACAGCAGGGGTTGAAGGCCTTTGGTGCTCCCAATGTGGTAGAAGATGAGATCCATCAGTACCTCAGCAAGCAGGATGGGAAGATTTACAGAAGCCGAGACCCACAGTTATGCCACCGTGGCCCTTTGGGGAAATGTGTGCATTGTTTCTCGCCAGAGCCATTCCATGGAGACGGTCTAAACCCCCTTGGGCCTCCTGTGAAGCAGATGTCCTTCCATCCTACATCTGCAAGCTCACCTGTGGGTCGACAAGGGAAAATGCAAGATTGAATCAGGGTGTGAGGGACACCTCCCATGGCCCAACAGCATCTGTACCAAGTATCAGCGAGTGTCATCCCACTGAATAGACAGAAATATAGTCATGTGGACATGCCATGTTTGAGAACCACACGGTGGCTTCCTTGACTTCTGGAGAAAGACAGGGAACCAACACTTCGGGTACTTGTATGGCCGGTACACAGAGCACAAGGACATCCCTCTCGGCGTCAGGGCAGAAGTGGCTGCCATTTATGAACTCCTCTCAGATTGGCACACAGAACAGCCTGGAGCTTCTCAAAGATCCAAAAGCTGAAGTGGTTGATGAAATTGCTGCCAAACTTGGCCTGAGGAACGTTGGCTGGATATTTACAGACCTCATCTCAGAAGATACCCGAAAGGGTACAGTCCCATACAGTTGAAATAAGGACACCTACTTGCTGAGCTCAGAAGAGTGCATCACTGCAGGACTTCCAGAGCAAGCATCCCAACATGTGTCGGCTCTCTCCAGATGGGCATTTTGGATCCAAGTTTGTTACTGCAGTGGCTACAGGTGGTCCCGACAACCAGGTCCACTTTGAAGGGTATCTGGTGTCTAGTCGGTGCATGGCCTTAGTCTATGATGAGTGTTTGCTGCCGTGCAAGGATGCCCCTGAGCTCAGCTACACCAAGGAGTCCAGCAGTGAGCAGTGTGTGCCTGATGTGTTTCATAAGGACATAGACAAGTTTGGCAACGAGATCATCCAGCTGTCCCAGCCCTGCCCATGGAGTATCTGATCATAGATATCACAACAACTTTCCTTAAGGATCCAGTTCATACTTTTTCTGTTTGACAAAATCCATTTTCTATTGAAAACCGGGATGTGCTAGGTGAGACACAGGACTCCCATAGTTTGGCCACCTATTTGTCCCAGAATGCCTCATCCATGTTCTTGCATACCATCTCAGAGTTCCACCTCCTGCTGTTGCTGGTGACCAATGAAGTCATACCCCTACTGGACAGCATCAGCTTGCTTCTGGAGGCTGTGAGGACTAGAGATGAAGCTCACGCAGACATGGAAGAGGTCTGAGCAGTGGGCCACTATCGAGCTGCTCTGCAGCACAGTTGGCATGCAGCTCCCAGGCCTCCATGAGGACAGAACCTTTGGGGGCTCTGTGCATGTGGCCCCTGCCACCATGTGGGCCTGTCAGCACTGAACCTTCATGAACCAGCCAGGCATGGGCCACTGCAAGATGTGCAGCCTCCTCAGGACCTAGGGCTCTAACCCTTGCTGGGTGGGACTGGGCCCAGCGCAGCTCTCTCTGAAGCTAGGAACATGGTATAATGTGTTCCCTGTGACAGCCCGGCAGTGGGCAGCCCTGAAGGGCAGGGGTTGGCTGCACTGGGTCTCTGACCCACTGAAACTTTTTTTTTTTTTTTGAGACAGAGCCTCAAGCTGTCACCCTGGGTACAATGCTGTGGCATCACAGCTCACAGCAACCTCCAACTCCTGGGCTCAAGCAGTTCTCCTGCCTCCACCTCCCAAGTAGCTGGGACCACAGGTGCGCACCACAACACCCAGCTATTTTTTGATTGCAGCCGTCATTGTTGTTTGGCAGGCCCGGGCTGGATTCGAACCTGCCACCTCAGGTGTATGTGGCTGGCGCCTTAGCCACTTGAGCACAGGCGCCGAGCCTGACCCACTGAAGCTTTAAGCAGGTTCTTCCCTGGAGAGGGAGCCACAGCTGGTGTTCTGCAGGTCAAATGAATCTCTAAACTGGAAGTGCAGAGTGGTCCCTAGCCAAGAACTCCCCACATGCCTGGCCCAGTGGACAAGCCCCCTGCTGTGTGAGGAGGACCTACATATCTAAATCATGAGCTGGAATGAGGGGCAGGGGCTGCTGCCACCACCCAGCTTTCTCTCTCCTTCCTTTCTAAAGCTTTCTGACCTTGTTTCCCACCCTGCTTTGGTTGGTCAGGAGCACTTGTTACCTTTGTCCCCTGTTGCTCTGGGGCCTGCCTGTGAGGGCCACTTTTCCTCTCCAATAGCCATTGCCTAGGGGAACATGAGTGGCATTGCTTCTGCCCTGTGGGCTTGGGGTTACTTGGCCACCCACCCTTTTCCTCCTGTGTCCAACGTCCAGCTGGGATCTAAAGCCTGCATTGGTTACAATAACAGTTATCAGTAATTCTTACCCAGAAGACTTTTTTTTGCAGTTTTTGGCCGAAGCCGGGTTTGAACCCACCATCTCCAGTATATGGGGCTGGCGCCCTACTTCTTTGAACCACAGGCGCTGCCCCCCCCCCCAAAGACTTTTATTTAGTTTTTTAAGATAAAAACTGCACAGAAGGAGAGTGAGAGAGACTAGTTTCCACTTCCTTCCCTCCTCTAGTAAAGCCCCTTGGGGGTGTATGGAGGGTGGGAATGTAGACAGGGTCACCACAGTCAGGACTCCTACGAAGTAAACCTCAGTGCCTGAGACTTTTCTACCAAGCCACATAGCTGTCACCTCTATAGACATTGCAGGCTAAACTTGGAGGGGAGTGGGGGTGGGGTGGGGGCAGTGCCGTGGTTCCCACCTAGTGGGCAGCCCCTCCAGATGCCCCGGGTGGGGATAGCTCTGCGGCCTGGGACCGGATTCTCTGGTCCTCTCCCCACTTGCTTTTCCTCTATGCCATTGCTCCACTTGGCCCCAGCCTTGTGGCACAGCCATATGGCCACCAGGGCAGGCCTGGGTAAGGCTGTTAAGGGCTTGGCCTCTTGTGAGGGTCATTTGGGGCCTCTGTGTGGATTGGACAACTGAAATTGTACTGACAGTGTGAGGTCCAGGCAGTCCAGAGCAGGCTTGTGGTAGAATCTTATATGTGTGCTCTGTGGCCTCCAAGTCTCCTCCGTAGGGGGGCTGCAGCTTGGCCCCATCAGGGGAACTGTGGGCATCTCATTGCCTCTTTGCCTTAAAGATAGTCATGTCAGAGCTGCCCCATGCCTTTGAGCAAGGCTAGCTTAGCCACAGACTGTGGTTGGAGACTTCTATGTCCACCTAGGGGAAAAGCCTGGACCCTCCCTCATCCTTGGCAGGGTGGACAGAGAGTGATTACCTTTCATGTAACTAGGGCCATGGCCAGCACCTCCAGGTCCACCTGGCCGGGGACACCAAGTGAAAGCCCAGGCAGTTCATCTGCTTTTGGTACCAAGGTCCAATTGGGATGGTCAGTTGCAGCAGAGCTTTCCTGCGGGCAGGGTGGTGGGGGAAGATCTGAACTGAGCAGACCCCAGCTTGTTGGCCTGCAGCTGTGGAGAAGGTGCTGAGGCTTCTGGGCCGGCCCATGGTCAGCCGGGAAGCTGGGTGGCCTGGGCTCTCTGTGCCTTCTGCTTGCCTGTAAGTTTCCTAGCCATTCATGTCTACGCTGCTCCCTCTCTGCCCCTCCCCTTGCATAGGCTGGACAGCACAGACTTCTGGGGACCCTGCTGCAGCTTCCCGGCTGCTCTTCCACCCACTCTGTCTCTGCCCCCCACACTACTTCCCTTTCCGCCCACAGCAGTGTCCCCTTCTTGTGAAGTTCTGGCATTCATAGAATTTTAGCTAAAGAAAAAGTGTTGTGATTTCTCTGCTTCTGGTTTTGAGTTATTCTTTGTTCAGTAATGCACTTTATTTTATTGTCCAAAGAGAGTCTCAGTTAAGCATAAAGCTTGGGAGTCAGCCCGGCCCTGCCTGGATCCTGAGAGGCTCTGCCTTCTCTTTGTCAGGGTACAGGCATCAGTCACACCTCGAGTTCTCTCTCCTGTCCTTGGTGTGGATACACCCTCAGTCTACTAAGTACCATGACCCAGTGAGGGGTGACTAAGAGCATACCTGCCCAGATCAACACACAGCAGCTGTCGTGTCTCCTGGCGCCCGCCCTGTCCGGCCTTGGTTCACTTCTGAGCAGACTGCTCCTGGGACACAGCGTCTTGGTTCCTCTCTGAGCAGGTGCTCCTGAGACACAGCGCCCCAGCTCACTTCTGAGCAGGTGCTCCTGGGACACAGCGCCTCGGTTCCTCTCTGAGCAGGTGCTCCTGAGACACAGTGCCCCAGCTCACTTCTGAGCAGGTGCTCCTGCTCTAGCTCCATCTTGGGCTGGCTGGTGTGCCCCGGCTAGATTTGGACCAGCCCTGCAGTGGAACCTAATTAAGCACCTGAATCAACTGCCCCCACTCCAAAAAAAAAAGAAAAGTTGTAGCATCATCTATTAAATATTTATCTTATTCCCACAGATTTGTAATGATTCTTTTGTCATATACCTGTATGAAGTTTCAATATCATTATTAGTCTTGCTGTTCCATTGTACCATTACTACGCTTTTTTTTTATTTTTTGAGATAGTCTCCGTCACTCTGGGTGGAGTGCTATGGTGCCATAGCTCACAGTAATGTCAAATCTTAAGCTTAAGAGATCCTCTTGCCTCAGCTTCCCTAGTAGCTGGGACTATAGGTGCCCACCACAACATCCAGCTAGTTTTTCCATTTTTAGTAGAGACTGAGTCTTGCTCTTGCTCAGGGTGGTTTCAAACTCCTGAGCTCGGGTGATCCACCTACCTAGGCCTCCCAGAGTGCTGGTATTAAAAACAAGTGTGATTACCACACCCAACCTACTGTACTTTTTCATATTACTATAGCTTTGAAATAAGTCTTGATATTCCTATAGCAATGATTTTCAACCAGTGTGCCATGGCACACTGGTGTGCTATGAAAGGGTCTTAGGTGTGCTGCACAAATTTTTAAAGATCATTAATTAAGTTATTTTTGAAAGAAGTTCAAAGCACAGGAAGTATATTCTTCTTTTTGACTCTTTTTTTATCTACATAATTTAAGTGTGCTGTGAGAGAAAAAAAGTTTGAAAAACACTTTTTTAGGAATGAATCTACTCTTTTTTTTTTTTCAGATTCTTCTGGCTATATTTTTTTAGACTTTTATTATTCAATAAGAATTTTAGGATCACCTCATTAAGTCTCATGAAGATTCCTGTTGGGATTTTGTCTAGAACAACGTTGAAGTTATGCATTCCTTTAGGAAGAAGTGCTGTCTCTGTGACCCTGACTCTTCTCACACTCGGATTTGGTGTATTACTCCAGGTGCTAACATCTCTACACCTCAGTGGCTGGTGAGATATGGATTAGATCCCCCCCTCTTTAATAAGCTCACAGGGTTTCGTGAGCATCCAGAGACTATGCTCTAGAAACTACTTTCCCCAGTCTTGTAGGGCTGCACACGTTTGTTGAAATCTTGGCCTCTGTCTCTCCGAGGTTAAAATTCACTAGAAACTAATCATCTCTTTTGCTAACAAATCTCCTCTACTTTTCCTTTCCTCTTAATTTAGTTCAATAAACACTTCCTGACCCAACTGTGGACCAGCCAATGACCAGCCATCCAGGATGTTTGAGACTTTGTCAATTTTGCCACTGAAAGTCCTGTGTCCTGGGAAAGTCTCAATTCAAGGCACACCAGGATAGTTGGTCACCAGGTTCTGCGCTGAGTTATAGGCCACCAAGAAGGTGAACTGGATGAGCCCTTGCCTTTGAGGAGGGGGAGGGACCTTGGAGGGTCTTGGTGTTGGGATTGAAGGATGAGGGGGGAGATTTGTAGACAATTGTACTTTTATACAGATTGTTAAACTCAGGAAGAGAATCACAAATGGCCATGCACAGCAGTGTAGGGTTGGAGGTGGACTCAGGGAGGGCTTTCTGGAGGAAGTGCACTGGGTGTAGGGTGCATAGTATTCGGTAGGCAGAGATTGGACTTAGAGGAGAGAAAAAGTCAATTTTGCTTCTCTCTCAGCTCAGACTCCTATCTATGATTTTGTGCTATCTCTCCATTCTTTCTCAGACATCAGATCCTTTCAAATGCTATAATTTAGCATGAGATGGAATCTTGTCCCATTGAACAGATGGGTAGACTGAGAAGGAACCTGCCTATCTAGGATTACATAGGGAGTCCGTGGCAGAGGTTATGCTGGAATTCAGCTCTCTAGCCCAATATGCTGTCCAGCATACCCCCAAACTGCTCTTGGTCCCTTAGCCAAAAACCCTCAGGCTGTTCTGGAAGCAGACACTGGCTTGCCTTACAGGGACAGTACCCAAATGGGACAGATGTGGCCAGCTTCCTCACCACGTGATCCTGCCTGCCCTGCCCACATTCCACAGCCCAGTCCTCCCTGCACTTCACACACACCCAGGCTCAGGCACCAGCCAGGGGCAGCTGGGATTACTCTGAAGCAAATCTATCTCAGAGGAATGAGATGTTCGGAACACTGGGAAGTCTGGAGACCAGCCAGAGGCTGTCTCACCCATTCTCCTTTTATTGTTCACCACCCGTCCATAAACAACTATGCATGTGAACGTGAATATTAAGCTAACGTGTACTGAGCTGTCAATGTGGGTGCGAGGTACTTTACACACATTATCTCATTTAATCCTCCCTGGCTGTATGAGGTCTATACTATTAGAACTTTTGTTCCTCAGATTAGCAACCTGAGATTTAGAGAAGTTAAGAAATTTGTCCAGGGTTGGATTTTTGATTTAAACCAGTCAGAAACCCAAGGTGACACCCTTAATTGAGGGTCCTGGCCATCTCACGCAGCCAGCTTGCCTGATGAGGAGGCAGAGGGGCTGGGCAAAGCTTCTACAGTGAGTAGCCCTCCTGCCAGAGCCCTGAGAGCAGAAACGGGTGGGACTTTGTATCTGGAAGAGGGTAGATGGGGCTGGACAGGACATGAGGGGCAGGCTGAAGAGCCCACCCGGGTGGGGAAATCAGCCCTCCTAGCTGGGTATCTCTAGAGGGGAACAGAAGCCCTGTCTGCTAGAGGCCAAACTGCCACAGGGCTAACTGTCCCCAAGGGAGCCAAAGGGAAAGGGCTAAGTCATTATCCCCAGCGAGGGAGGGAACCCAAGAGGGGGAAAGAAGAGAAGGAAGGAGAGAAGGGGAGGGAGTAAATGGTTTTGGAATGCTAGAGGAAGTTTTTTCTGATGAACTAAACACACCCTTCTTCCCTAACCTGGTTCTAAAGCAATTGAGAAATACTCGTATCTCTTTTCTAGGCATCTGTAAGGTTGGGTATTTTTGTGCTGTTCCCAAGCTTCATGGTTCCCTGGGATCAGGCTGCAAGAGCTACCCACTGAGTTAGGGTTCATTATGCTATCAGTGTAATAAAATGAGATTAGAATGTCTATTTGTCATCAGAATGTAAACCCCACCCCTGTCTTCTGAACCTTGTCACCTCAGCACCCTCCATCTGCACAGAGCCACAGAACCGTATGTCTTAGCTTAGGTTCTGCCAAGACACAGAGGGTAGACTTGTTTGCAGGTCGTGGTCTCAGTGAGGACTAGGAGTGAGGGCCCAGGAAGAGCCTCCAGGGAGAGAGGCAAAGCTGTCGTCTACTCTGAGGAGCTGTGCTGAATGTACCTTGGAGTTGCCTGCGTCAGGCATGAAAGAGGAGAGTATTTATTTATCCACTTTCATCTTGTTTTCTTTTGACCAGGAATTGCCTAATCCCTGGCTCCTGCAGTTGTGTATTCCTGTGCAGGAATGCCCGAGCAGGCTCCTAAGGTTATGACATTGGCAGCAGCAGAGAAGTCCTAGGGCATAGGGCAAGAAGTGAAGTACACAAGGTGCTGACAGGTTTCAGGAGCCAGCACAAAGAGTAAACAAGCCAGAGTGGGAATTGGTTGGGAATGAGAAAATAAGACACACAAAAGATAAAAGTGATGGAGTGGGCAGGTCTGGCACAGCTGATGGCTGCAGCCAGCGCTGAACTGTGTGAACAGCTTTATTTATATAGTACCTAAACCAGGTTGCTATACTACCAATGTTGCAAATCAGCAGGGAAACCAAGTGGGAATATTTTCATCTTACAAGGTTGAGAGGACTTAATAGTACATGGGGTAAAGATTAACTTTAGGGAGAGAAGGCTATGTGCTTTTGGCAACAGATGGGAAAGTATACAGAAGCTATGTGACTTCTGGCAGAAGGAGCAAGGAAAAAGAACTATAGTTGTTATTAGGAAGGGAGGAGAAGCAGTTGGAGATTGTTCCTTGAATGCACCTCCTGGGCTGTGGGAATCTTGCTGCCTCACAGTCTGCTCTCCACAAGCAGGCTACAACTAAGTGTGGCCAGCTGCTACAGCAATGGTAGGAACAAAACAGTACTCTGAGATGGCCTGTGCAAGTTGCTAGAGCTGACACGCCGTGTTTTCTAGGACAGCATTTCCTTGATTTTCTCTGGTTCACTGATGGGGGCCCAGCTAAGGCACCCAGAGCAGCAGGCTTTCATTAGAGGTCACCCAGTAAGCCAGAGGCAGACTTGAGACCAGAACCCACATTTTCTGATGCCCACCCAAAGATCTTTATTATACTGGGCTGACACAGAAGTGATCTTCCCAGGAACAGGGTCACCTGGTGGGTAGGGGCATATCTGAGCTTTGGACCTGGGTTCCTGGAAATATAGAGGAGGAATCTCTCTCTCTTTGTTTTTTTTTTTTTTTTTCAGAACCATGTCAGAATGTGAGCTCCTTGTCTGTCTTGTGTATCATTTTATTTCAAGTGCCTCAATCCACAGGAGCATTTATTTAGTGGGTGCTCAGCAAATGTGTAATGATGAATGAATAAGTGAATGAAGAGTGATAGAGGAAAAGTGGTCCCTCCTCTGTATGCAGATGAAGGAAGTCTCCCCTTTGGTGTTTGTCTTCCCAAGCACTGACCTATCTTTCTTCATTTGCTGAGATTCAAGTTTTGTTTGTTGAGTTGTGTTCTTACCTCCCTTTCTTCTCCCATTACCCATCCTTCTCAGGGATGCATCTTGTACTCATCTCCTTTGGAGTGTGACATAGCTCACAGTTTCACCTGGAACTTAAAGTCCCCACCATCCTGGGGAGAGGCAGGGGTCTGGTCTCTGGGAGACCAGGGACTCTGAGTCATGTCCTCTCCCTCATGCTGCATCATTAGCTGTCTTCATGGCAAAGCCGTCCATGGGGTAGATTGGAGCACTTTGGAAGAGGGCCCTATGCCCTCTGGAGCCTCCACTGAGGACAGAGCCTAGAGAGTGACTGCTTTATGTCCACCCCACTGCCACCCATTCATCATGCCCCCTGCTCTCCCCATCTCCACATTCCACCCTTTACCCCTCACACTTTCAGGACCAGGGCACTCAGCACAAGGCAGGACAGGAGCTATCTGCTTTCTTCCCCCCTACTCACCTGGGCGCTGATTGTAGCAATGATGACCTCCCCTCATGTCATCCACCAACTTTATAACATGCATAGAACACTGCCACCATCACTAGATCCTTATGACAATCCTGTGGCGAAGGCTGTGTGAGGAGGAAGACAGGTCTTGGGCCAGCACAGATGACAGGGGTGTCTCAAGGGTGTTAGGTGATTCCAATGTGCAGCCAAGGTGGAGATATTGTTCTAGACACATCTTATCTTCCTCTGAATATTGTCTGGTTCCTTTTCCACTCAGGAATTCACACTCAGTTTGTCTGGCATATCTGGAGAATTGAGGTAGGGGCTCCATTGAAGACAGTGGTAAGCTTTGAGCTCCCCACCAAGCAATGGCTACTGAGCCCCAGTCATAAGACGTAGCAGTACAGTGTTTGCCCAGGTCAGTAAACATTTCCTCACCATCTCCTCCTATCCCCAGCAATAATAGCAGATCTCTTCAACATTTGCTTACCAAACAATTATTTATTAAGTGTCTACTATGTGAGGCTGCTAGGGAAGCAGAAAGGACCTAGAATGTCCCTTGATGGTTTATGGAGCCGTGGGTAAGAGCAGTGCAGTGTGGTGGGTGCACATTTACAATGTTCTCTCAACTTTCCCAAAATATGGTGTCTGCAAACCCTCAAAGATGGTCCATTCTTTCTTTCATTCACGCAGCTGGTCATGGACTCACCAAGTCCTTATATCTTGTCTGTCTCATGAGAAGTGAGGGGAAAGACAAGCATAGTCTCCAGCTTACAGCAGAATGGGAGGAATTGAGGATAAGACAAGCCCTGAATGAAATAAGTACTGCAAGGTTGAAGGTGAACACATCCAAGAGAAGTTGCAGACTGAGGTACCAGATTTAGCAGACTGGCTTTGACTGGTGTTTCTGAAGTGGAAGGGTATGGAGGACAGCATCTTGGAGAGATGGGAAGAATTGGATAAAGGTGGATGGGAAAGATTGGATAAAGGCAATCTTGTTGTCTCCATCTCCCTAACACCATCTCTTTATTGTTATTAAAGACCTAAATACTTTTTTCCCCAAGGAACCTGAAAAGCAACCTTCCATTCTGGTCCTACATAGTGGTGGTTTCTTAGGCAAGTCAAGGAGGGCTGCAAACTATGCAGCTTAGGGTTTGGGGTAAAAGTGTGTTGGAAAATGTTTAACAACTGCCTCCCTCGGGGAAAAAGTGTGTGTTGTAGCATTTGCCAATTTCTGTGGTGTAAATACTCCCATGATGGTTAATTTCAGGTTATTAATGTGATATCACTGAACCTAGAGTTGGGGAGTGATGCATACAATTTGCTCTGGAGAGCCAGTGCCAGCTCATTCCAGGACACTACTGCAAAGGGGGATATCTACAAGACTTTTCTTTTTTAACAGTTGAAGTTTTTTTTTACATGGCCCTTGGGTAGGGTATGCAGGGAGGTACATTTTGGCTTCTGAGAATCATACTGCCATGGTGGCTGGGGTGGGTGGCTAGAAAATGAAAACCTGGGAGTTGGCTGCTGCCCAGCCTTTACTCTGGCCACATGGTGGCCTGCTGTGGGAGGCAAACAGGCTGATCTCTCTGTGGGGTGCCTCAGTCCATGGTAAAGCATATAGATGGCCCATCCCTGGGTGCTCCTTATCAAGACCACTGAAGATTAAAGGAGCATCTTTCATCTCAGCCGGTGTGATGGTATATGCCATCATGTAAAGGGTAAAGGTAAAGGGTAAAGAGCACAGGATGAAGTCATCAAAAACCCCCTGCTCAAAGAATCAGCAGGTGGGCGGGGCTGAGTCTTTTGAACTCTCAATTGGCAGTTGGATTAGGGAAGCTGGTTTGTCTGCCCTGCGGAGATGAAACTTGTTTTCCCCTCCCTCTCGCTAAATGCATTATCACAGTTGTTGACAACTCACTACCCTGTGTTCCCGATTTCCCAGCTGTTGCCTTTTTACTCAGTCTTCCTGGGAGCTTGGAAGTCTTTTAATCCCATTTGGCATCTTTGCATTTTGCATGTACCCTTTGTGTTAGAGATCAATAAAAGGTTTCTGAGGAGGCAGTGGGTTGCTGCATTGCCTTGATTTGCCACTTGATGTGTGATTCAATGTACAACTCTACAGGCTACCTCGATTTATACATTAAACTGGTGTAAAGTCTTGTTATTTCCCCAGTGTTGTCTCCCTTGTTAACCCTCAACCCAGGTTGGGATCCCCAGGGAACCCTGACAGCCTGCACTGTTGCTCTTTCTTTCTTTTCTTTCTTTTTGAGGCAGAGTCTTTGCACTCTCACCCAGGCTAGAGTGCAGTGGTGTGATCATAGTTTACTACAACCTCAAACTTCTGGGCTCAAGTGATCCTTTTGCCTTAGCCTCCCAAGTAGCTGGGACTGCAGGCATGTGCCATCACACCTGGCTAATTTTTCTATTTTTAGTAGAGATGGGGTCTATCTCTTGCCCAGGCTGGTCTCAAACTGTTAACCTTAAGCAATCCTCCCACCTTGACCTCCCAGAGTGCTATGATTACAGCCATGGGCCACCGCGCTCAGCCACGACCTGCCTTTAGCCCTGTAAGTATGGATGGCTGCCAGATTTCAGCCAGGGAGTGGGAAGTGGGGTGTGTCACAAATAGACCATGAATGATGGGCCATTCCGGCAGGAGAAGGCATTTAGCACCTCTGAGGCCTCAAGCAACATTTACCTGGTTTGTCCTCCCTTTGAATTCATCTCCCTGCTTGCCAACCCAGTCCAGGCCCTCTTTCACACCACCAGCCCAGAGTCATGCCCTCTGCTACCTCCTTGTCCAGACTTGTCGTCTCTCACAAGGATAAGTGCATTGATAGCGTCTCCTTTCCAGGTCTTCTGCAGGCCCCATCCTCACTAACCCAGTCACTGAACACACACAAAGGGAGTGATGTTCTTGGAAGCCATCCCTGATCACTCTTGTTTCTGAAGACTCCTTCGGTGGCTCCCTGCAGCCTAGAAGACAACGTTCAGTCTCCTTACCCCTCTGTTTGAAGCTCCATGTTAACCCTGCTCTTGACAGTTCATTTTCTTTTTTTTTTTTTCTGATTAAATATTTATTAGTAATTTAAAGCCAATTTTTACATAAATTTAAAACTAAAAAATTTGTATAGTTTTTCTCAGCATAAAAGTTTCCATTGAAAGGCACTGAATTTTTCACTAAAATAGGATGCTACTTTGGAA